>JACEGR010007925.1:0-42975 GCA_014170235.1 Listronotus bonariensis
ATAATAGTACAGATAAAATTTATTCCCCTTCCCCCAAAGTTCATTCTTCTCTAACACAGGCACCTTTTTAAATGGATTATCTTTACTTTTTTGTCTTTAAAATTTTAAGATTTCAGAAATTTTTCTGTCCCTCAAATTTTGCCGCTCTAGGCCCGGGCCTCACGGTTCTAGGCCTAAATTCATCACTAAACAGATATATCAATTTTAGTCGTAATTTATGCACAGTAAAAATGGATCCTAAACAAGAGTTATTCATAGACCTTATATTATACCGGCTGTTTCTCATAGTTTGTTAGTTCTTATGAGAATTAAATAAAATCTAGACTTTCAGCAGGCGCGGACGCTAAGTTTTCAGGTGGGCCAAATTTTGTAAAAGTAAGTATCATGTAACAAGCAAACATAATTAATTATTAATGTGTGTCACTTTACGGTAGTACTTTATATATATATATATATATATATATATATATATATATATATATATATATATATAATATATATATATATATATATATATATATATATAAAATATTTTACTCCCTTTAAAGACAGTAAAATATTTTGTATTATACACCAAGACAGTGGGGAATTTTTTTCCTTTTTGCTTTAACATATATATATATATATATATATATATATATATATATATATATATATATATATATATGAGTTATATAGAGATATATGAGTTACTGGACACCCTGTATGTATGTACTTAATTTGATTGAAATTGATGAAAACGTTGATGTCTATTGGTGCCTAAACGGTGAGATTTATCGACTTTAATAAAAAGTACCTTATTTTTTAAGTTTTTGATTGTCTATAAAATGGCGCCCCCAGCTTTGCGATATATGTTAAAATAAAAAAGTTATGATGTAAATCAATTTTAAGTTTTAGGTAAAGTGCCCTCTGGCGGTATTTAAAAAACTACTTTTGTCTTAAAATTTTAGAATCTGCAAAGCTCGATTTGTGTTCTAAATATCAACTGGATTGGTTAAGAAATACATACAATATGGCGAAAAAAACAAAATAAAAATTGAACTTTGATGGCTTGTAACTCGAAAACGAATGATATTTTAAAATAAATTTATAATAGAATATTTCTTACATGATTGAACCCACTATTGATAAAAAAGTGTGCAATATTCGATAAACGATACAAATATAATACAGATTTTTGCGCATATTTGCCAATAAGCCAATCAGTACTTCTTTATCAAATCCACATGTTTTGCAATCCTATTTTTTTCCGAGCGGTATTAGCGAATTTTTATAAACGCCCTTCGCTAACCATCGCGAGCTCCGAAGAAACATTACAGCTCGATCGGTCGGCTGTCAACGTGTTTTCTTTCTAACTTTCTAAACCACGCATATCTTTATTTTTGGTTTTAATGCATGTTTTATCCTATAAACTCATAAGGTCAATTTGAAATACGAACAAGATAATCAATAGGTAGATAGTAATAATAATATTAGTCTAATTCTCTGTATTAAGGAAAAGACTGAAAATTCTGTTAAAAATGTAGTAAAGCTACGTAACTGCATTTACAATTTTTATAAAAACACAGAGATATAGAACAAAAATAGGTGTTTGTTTCTTTTTTAATTTAAATTTTACTGTCACAAGATAACGGACAATACAGTCCACTACATTTATTTCCTTTAAATGGTTCTTGTGTAAAGTTTCATATATTAAGATACGCCATTTCTTATATTCAACGGCGACATGGTATTAAAAATTTTCAAAGCCGCCTCTGAAACGAAAGTTTATTCGCATGCTAAAAAAATGATCACCTTAAATTTTGGGTGAAGTCATTGTTCTTTGTATAGATTTAACTATTTCAGTTCATTGGCCAAGACTCGAAGCGTTCATGAAATTAGTTTTGCGTTTTAATTTTAGTTTATTCAGTTTTGAGTAGTTGCTGTTTCTGTGCAAATATATTGCCCAATTATCAATTATAATAATAATTTACGATCATTACACATTAGGAAATGTTTCATAATTAAATGTCGATAAAAGTGATTACCAAACTACTTATCTCTTAAAATAAGTGTTTTATTTTTGAATGGTACAAGATATCGAGATCGGGTTAAATATTGTGTAAAGGGTCGGTGTCCCTTTAACTACTTTTGGCATAAAAATAACGTGGCCTCATGTACTACCTTGTTTTAAAGGCCCTTTAATTCTTGACTCAATGCTACTTCGTTTTTAAAAGTCGGCCCAGCTAGCTAACCAAAACCGTTTAAAATTTAGCTTAAATACTATACAATTCACTTTTTGTTTGACCTCCGGACAGTGTGGACTTGCGTAGAGGACTACAAAGTTCTTCCCGGAGTGACGGTTAGAGGTGCCGTACGGACGTTTTTACCTTCGGGGATCAAGGAAAGATTCCCGCTAAATTGACGGCATCTTTCTTCTGGATCTAAGCGCTGTGAGCGAAGATTTCTATAAGCTGATGGTATCCTGTTTGGTGGTGAACACGAGGTGTTTCTCAAATGGCGGGAAATAGATGGGCGTGCCATGGGAACTGTCAGTAGTGAAAGTCGACATCGGTTATACGTAACACCAGTAGCAGATCTTGGTTTGACAGCCGACAATTTATGCATTGCATCGATTGTTGAATTATTTGTTTTCTTTTGGAATTTCTGGGAGCTACGAGCTCGATTATCCAGATTTTCCGCCGACGAAGCCCTGGAAAGCATAGTCCGGAAGGGGAAGAGTGGTGGATTGGACCTGAAGGGACCAAAATCAAGAAAAAAAATAGAAATAGAAATACTATACAAACAGAGCGGTTTTAATGGCTTTGACTAAGGGTACATCGTAAAATTGAATCCGATTGTCACGAATCGCATTAAACTAATACAGTGCCCTCTGTCCTAGAATTTATCGGATGCAGATAATACGGTTCTAATTCTTTAAAATTTGACAAAGAAAAGTATATACATGAGAAGGAAAGCAAACAAAAAAAAATAAACTTTTAACCTTACTTTTGTGGAAATTTTTAAATTACTTTACAGTTTTTTTTATCTTAAACTTATCTACTGTACTATAGCATTTATAGCTTTTTTATTACTCATATTATGCAAGTTCAAAACAAAATACTTAATTAAATATTAATCTTTCAAATTAATGCGATTTGACATAATTTAATTTTCAACGTAATAATTTACGAACCGCATAAAGTAAACAATGGTTTGCGAAAAGCAAATTATTATTCAGGAGATGAAATTTTATATGCTTGCCATATATTTAATTAGCAATGCAATTATTTGAGTTTCAGGTGCCTTGAAAAAAGGAAAAACGATTTTAACAGCTTAGTTTAGTTAAAAGGGTTCTTTAACCATCAGAAACTTTACCCTCCGTCAATTCTTCAAAATTGGTTAAAGTCGACGCCTCTGGAGACTCTAATTGTCGCACCTATCGCGGGAACGTCCTTAAGGGGAATGTCACCTTTATACGATCCAATCAAGATGATATTGAATTCTACGCAGGCATGCACACGGTAAAACATGCCTTCAAGCCTACCTAAGGAGAGCTCGCGAGGAAGTGCGACCCTGTGTACATTGAACTGAAGGCGCGTTCCTACCACACGAAAATGACTGTATCAGTCTTACTCGTCGACTTGCCTCATCAGATAGACTCGAGCATGGTATAATATATTTTTATTTAACTGGTTTAAGCTAAAATTAAATCGTTAAATAGGACAAATTGTTTTTACCCAAACAGTGCAATAACAGTGACTAATTACCAAGACAAAAATCGGGAAACGGCAAAATAAAGCTTGCCAAAAGCTAATTTTTACGTGCTAATTATATTTTTGGGGAACAACGTAAATATTTTTTACGTTTTAGGTTTAGATTAGTAAAATATACGTAGGTGTAATAAGGTCAGCAGGAAGATGTTTGCGTATTTGGCTCAAAAAGAAACATAGAGAGGTTTCCGATTTATTTTTTTAACAACTTAACTAGAAAATGCAGATAGCCTATTTTGGGAACACTGGTCGGACGGTCCAAAACAAAAAAATCAAATTTTTCGGCATATAAAGGACAAGTTATAGCTATATAAATATGAAAATAACCAAAAGTAAAGTACTTTAATTTTAAAAATAGAGCAAAATTTGATAGGAAAGTGTTGTGACAATAAAATTGTATTTTATGTACAAATTTGAAGTAATTTGGCAGAGTTGGGTCGTATTGGAATAGTCAGTATTCTGAATAGTATTCAGAATACTTTTGCCGGTATTCGAAAGTATTCAATATTTGTGTGTTTGGTATTCGGTATTCAGTAGATATTATTTGCTCAGTATTCGGTATTCTGTATTCGAATACTTTAGAAGTATTCGACGAATATTTTTTTGAGTATTCGAATACCGGCGTTCCGAGTATTCGAATACCGAAAAGTGTAAGTAGTATTCGAATACTAAAATTGTCATGATTTGAATAAGAAAGGGAAGAAAATAGGGAAAAAAGGTAAGGACCTTTTTTTGTCTTCTCTTTAATTTTGTCATAGGTTTTGTTTATTTTGTTTGTAGTATTCGAAACTTTTCGATTCCAGTATTCGAATACCGATTCTGGGTATTCATGTATTCTGAATACTTTTTTCTTTCAAGTATTCAAATATTCGGTATTCAGATACTTTCTTTTTCACTATTCGTATTCGTATTCGAATACCGATTTTCAGTATTCTGCCCAACTCTGTAATTTGGAGTGATTTAGCGGTTTTAAGCTAAGTAGATACTTTCTATGTGAACGAACTTTTGTTTATCCAGAGTATTTAAAAAAGTGATAATGCGTAGTCTAAAAATATTAACTAAAAATTTGTTAATTTTAATGATTTAACTTTAAACTTTCACATAAATATACATTTTTGCAATTAAAAAAGAGTACATAACTCTAGGTTATTTTTCATAGTTATAGTTATATCTCACCCTTCAGAAAAGGGTGGTACATGCGGTCAGAAATCGCAAATCAAAATCGGATTTTTACCCCTCGGGGGGTGGCATGTACCGCATGTACCACCCTTTTCTGACGGCATATATGAATTATACTTTTTAAAGGAAATGCAAAGGTAACTGAATCATCGCCGTCAAGTATTCGAATAACTGGGGAGGGGGGTAAATTTGCCGATTTCAAAAAATTTTCTGACTGTAGGTACCGCTATTTTTTGACGGCACAGAGTTTAAGAGCTTTCTTTTTCCATTGCCTCTTTAACGAGAATAGTGCCGTCATGTATAAAGTAATCGAAAAGTACCCTTTTTTTTCTACACTTCAACTCACCTGTGCACTCACCTGTACCGCGGAAATTTGACGGCATAGTGCCTAAACTTTGTTTCTCGAACAGTACTTCAAGATCATATGTGATTCGTTGTGTATAAAATCACCCCCTGAAAATTTGCTCTGGCTTGCATCTGGCATTTATTGCATGATATTTATGTCAGACAGAAATTTCCAGCTAATGTAAACGGTCAAAAATTTATGTCTGATATAAATATTTCATTGGTTACACTAGTCGAGACTTTCTAGCTGACATAAATATCATGCAACAAATGTCAGATATAAAAACCTACCTTTTAGATTTGGACCGTGCGATAAGTGTTCCCAAAATGCCGTTTAAAATTAAAAATGATTGGTTTATGTAAACTTTTTACCACCGTGTAAAACTAAAAAGGAAATCTAATAAGTATAGTCTTTATTCCCAAAAAATATTAAAAATAATTCTTAAAATTTTTGCTCATCAAAACTCAAATTCTATACCTAGTGACTCAAATTTATATATCAATGACTAACCTTTTCTTTCAGGAGAAAGCCTTTATAAGCATATAGTTTAATCTTAATCTTTAAAGCAAACATACAAGTTGCTGTAAAATATTTTATAAACGAAATAAATTGTAAATTAGTAATAATACGTGTAAGTCAGTAGTACCTTGTAACTACCGGTGGTTAACTGCATTGTCATTATAACCATGATTATCAAATTTAATTGTAGTATTTAAATTATAATCTTTAAGGTAGCAGATTCATGCTAAAATTAAAATATGCCAAGTCATGATTCGACGAACTGATCGAGAGAAACTTCGGTGGCTTCTGCCAGATGATGCAACACTTTTCAGCATTTCAGTATTACGTAACGAACGTGATATATGGATCGATACTACGAGGGTGCGTTACCAACCAGTTTCCTTAACACCATAGCACGTGGGAGTTTGATAAATTAAGTGGTGTAACCCAGGAAAAACACTAGACTATGAAATAAAGTCACTTTGGTTCTTCAAGACCTTAAAATTTTCTGTTCCACTCCCATTAACCAGATCTTGAAAGTTTCCCTGGATTTTGGTTTACTGTAGTAAACAAAGCTATGGTAACACATATTTTTTTTTAAACCGTTTATGGAATGTACAGGAAAAGGAAAATAACGATATTCGATTATTTTGGAAGCACCCCTTATTTTGCAATTCCGTTGTGGTTAACTTTATTCTGAGACTGCGCAGTAACGCAAGCATGATCCGTTATCGTTATTACACCATACCGGACTCCTTTAATTACGGATGAATACCGAAAGGCTTATCGTTATCTTTATCGTTATTGGTAAACTGCGTGGTTGCCAAATTGTAAAATTTTAATATCGTTATTTAAGAACGTTGAAATTTTAATACCGTATTAATTAAAATATTATTGATACATAACGAATAATTAGCGAAAAATTCATAGCAGTAAGAAAAAATAAAATAGTGTAAAGAAATTAAAACGGACTTGCATTTTTAAGGATGTTTTAAATCAGTCATAATTTACATGTTACAATCTGGCACACTTACTTTTGCTTATACTGTATTGTTTACATCTACTTTAAAAAACAAAATCAAGGGAACTGTTTGCATATATATAAAAATCAATATATAACTTATGGAGAATAAAAGTAAATACTGATTTTTCGCAAACTTTAAAATCGGCGAACCACAGGCAAAAATAGCAGGTTATGGGTCGAAAGCGCAGACGCAAGATAAATTTCTTAAAAGAGGTTGCAAAATCTCTGTCTAAAACTGCTGCCGTAATCGTTATGTTTAATAACGATAACCATAAGGAGGCCAAAAATAGTCTGTTATTTTAAGAGGTGCAAAATGTATCGACGCCGAAATGCATCGCCGCGACGCATTTTCCAAAAACGTTGCAGGTCCATCCGAAAAACCGCCTGTTTCAGTGTAGTGTTCAGGAATTTACTACGCGCCATCTTTTTATTTATTTACTTAAAATATGGAGCAATGACAATTGTGAATGAGAGTCAGTGCCAGTGGGCTCAAAATGAAAATGGAAAGTTTTTGAATCTCGTCTAAAATTACCGAATAGTCGCATTGAGCCAAAACTCGTGATGAAAATGAAAATTGCAACTTTGTTTGAAATTTTGGCGCAATTTGTTGTTTTAAGTATATTAAAGCGTATACTGCTTGAGCAAGCAGTTTTAGTACGATCGGCGAGCAATACAATAACAAAACAAGCAGATTAATCATGCGTTTACATGCTGGGATTTAGTTAGATCGGCATCTAGCCCTCACATTGCCTATGTGTTATATTAATTAGCTCAACATGCATGTGCTGAGATGAAAACAAAAATATAATAAAAATTAAGGTGCTTTTTTTACACGAAAAAGGGATTTTGTTAAGATTTAGTGTTCTAGAGGGACGATAAAAAATTGGCAGGTTTTTATGGTCTAGACCTTCTTTAAAAATCAAGAATGCTAAAAGTTGAGGAAGACGAATTGCCAAGACGTGAGGACCGTTTTTTTATGAAGGTTTTGGTTTGGTTTACGCAAGAGTCTAGGTCGTCGAAACCAGATATCTGCATTACTCTGCTTGTTTTCCAAATAAGGCTTAGTGACACACAAGTGGCGTAGCGTGCCTTGGAGAAGCCTCGTATCACAATGAGTTAGGGGGCCTCAAAAAAAATTAAAGACCAAAAAACACTTTCCCAATTTAAGCGACAATTTTACAGTTTTCTACCACTATTTTTGGCTTACACACATTTGGGGGCCCCAAATCATTAATACAGGCTAATACGGTGGTAGCTACGCCCCTGGTGACACAGGCCCGTACGGAGAAATAGCTCTTGGGGGGAAGAGGGGGAGGGGAAACGTAAGAAAAAAAAGTCTACCCAAAAAAAAAATAAAGGTAGATATACAGTGTGTCTACTTAAGATCGCACCATATGGAACAATACTTTATTATCAATGTTACGAAAAATTTATATTTTTTAAGGTATAAATTTTTTCAGAAGGAAAGTACCTATATTTTTGATAATATTGAATATTTTTATGAAAAAAGATGTTTAGGATTAAAAAGAAAGTTTCAAATATGCAAACTTGTTTATTTACCAAAAAACTCTTTGTGGTAAAATTAAAGTTTAAAATAATAAAATTTGGTGTCATTTTACCGTAAAATGACACCAAACTATTATTTTAAACTTTCATCTTTTTTAAGGACCTAAATTTTTTGAGAATATAATACTAAAAACAAGTCAGTGACTTAAATGATATTAAAAAGCTTTAAAAAATTAGGGTCTTCATTCAATACAGTAAAGTAAATAATATAAAATGAATGACTTCCAATAAAATAATCCATTTTCGGAGTCATAAAAAATGAACCTTTAATTATTTTTTAAAGGTAAAACGCAATAATTTTTTTATTATTTTAATAAAAAGCTAAATAAATTATAATCCAAAAAATAAGCATGACTTATATTATTTGCAAAACACCAAGATATGGTATTTGTTTCTGGGGAAACTCTAGTCAAAATCTGTTAAGCTCAGTTTTTATTTTGCAAAAAGTGCTAAAAGAACTATTTGCAAAATCAAATCTAGGGAATTTTGCAAACCTTTATTTATTAAATATAAGATATTGACACTGACATCTATTTTTATATTGGAAACTGTTTGTTTAATATATAAAAAATACTGGTGTTATTATAATGAAAACTCTTTATATAATTTTAGAAATAACTCCTGCATTGGATCTACTTATAGGTACCACATTTAAATGTGATTAAAAAATCTATAATTTATGAATTAAAAAGATATTTAATCATTTGCCAAATTCTATAAAAAAATATTAAAAACATATAAAATTTAAAAAATATGTTAAATTTACTTAAAAGAGCGTATTACAATTTAAATGAATTTTCTGAGGATACATTTCCATAAAAGGTATTTTCTTTTTACTATTATATTTTGTATGCGTATCTGTCTATGTTGTAATTTATTGTTTTGCTTTGTCTACAAAAATATAGATATTTTTCATGACAATAAAGCTTTTTATTATTATTATTTAAAAATATGAAGACACTTTGGACAAAAATCCCTTTAATATTATTGATACCCCATACCCCCATCCATATGCACAAAAACAATGCCAGCGTTTTAAAAATCTATAAACTTCCTTCACCAACCAAATTATTAACAAAAAAACCGAAAAAATCACCCTACTTACCTCAAAAAAAATTCCCCTTGGCCACTCAAAAAAACGTGCCCGTGAAATCTGATGCAACCTCAAAAAAATCGACCACGCGGTCGTCCACAAGTCGATACGGATTAGAAATTGTACACGATACGTCGCTAAACCATGCTTCACAGATACTGAAAATAAATGAAACGCGCCGCGTGTATATTTTACGTTGTCGACCAATAGAAAACCACTATTTGCGACGTCACACAGGTGTACGGTTTCTATGGTTATGAATGGGAGCGACTGAAAGGTGATTTTGGCGTATTGGTTAGACAAGGATGACAGACGCACTTGGGCTTGGTGAGGTGCATGGGTGGGTAGTGAATTTGGATGATGTAATATGGTAATAAATTGAGGACATAGGACATCTCTTTAGGTTTCGTTAAAACCGGGTGTCTGAAGAAATGATCACTTTTTGCAAAGGGGTGAAAAATGCACATCAATAAATAATTTAATTGCTTATTTTACTTTCATTAATATACGTGCAGTGGCGGATTAACGTATAAGCACTACAAGCATCGTGCTTGGGGCCCCTGTTCTCCAGGGGCCTCCATTCTCTGCTGGCGTTTCATTTTATACCTACATTTTATCGAGATTCACCCACATGTTCGGACATCACAAGGCGCGGGCAGTCCGGGAGTGACCCCTCATACTGTTAGTGAATATGATAATTACCTTGATATTGCCTGTTTTGGTTTGTCTAAGTTGTTTACTTCATTATAAAATTTCCACGTAAACACTACTTTAGTATTTTTATTTACCGCGCGCGACCGACCGAGTGCGCAACCTGCCCGTAGTATAAAGGCGGGGGACAATCCTATTCGAGAAGTTTTTAGATGCTAGCAGGCCGAAATTGCTGAGGACATAAACCAAAGAGGTGAGACTGGAGCTGGAAGCATAAAATATTTCAAACAAAATGCAAGGAGTTTGAGTTTATATTTATGCTCACTTGTGGAATGATATTCTTACAAAGTTCTTCGTCGCACTTAGTAAAGGGCTCCAAGAAGAAGGATTAGATCTTAAAACGTGTGCCAATTTTGTATCATTCCTTTAGTCAGATCATCTCGTTGAAATAAGGAATTATTTTAGAAAATTTGAAGGCGCGGCAAGAAAAATTTTTCCCTAATGGGGAAATATAAGGAAACTCGAAGACGAACTAGGAAAAAAGAAGTAAATGATGAAAATGCAGAAGAAGTTGATTTTAATCCTGAGACAAATTCACGCATTGAAACTTTCAATGTAATAATTGATACACTTAATGCTCAAATGCAAAGAAGAGGTGAGGTATACCATGAAGTTTCACAAAGGTTTTATTTCTTGCAGATCTAAATAAATCATGTTCAGAATATGAAAACGATATCCAATTACTGATAGAAGCTTACCCAGAAGACTTCAATGAAAACTTCCTCGGCGAATTTAATCATTTTCTTAAATATGTTCGAATAAAATATGAAGCTTCAGAAGCAAAGGTTACCCATTCCGATCTATATGAAATGATTATTAAAGATAAAGTAAAAGTACGTTTTCCCAAACATAGAAGTGGCATTTATTTATTACTTTAAAATATTAGTGGCTTTAAACTGGGAGAAAAATACTTTAGTTTCTGTCTTTAATGTAAAAAGAAATTCTTTTAAATATAAAATATCCTTAGCATCATTTTGAGAACATCAGAATCAAGTAATAGAAACATAAGAGATTTATGATTTAAGCTCTTCAATATCTTAAATATAGGTTTTAAGAGTTTTTAAACAAAGAAATTTGAATGTTTCTATTAAAATATTTATGCATTTTCTTTAAAATAATAGTTCTTATTTTAAGAACCTATACCAAAATCTTTAACTGTATGTCAAAAAACCATTTCGTTAATATAAGTATTCACTGAATTATGCTTATTCTAGTACAGTCGATTATATCCTACCGTCAACAACGAAAGTTTTTCTATAAGATACTTTGTTATTCGTGTTATTCAACTTGTACCCGGACAGTCGGTTTGATAGAGTCCTGCGAGTTTCGGCCAAACGAATCACCAAAGAAGAGAGGTCTCGGAATGACATGAGCAGGAATTCTCTCTTAACCGTCGACAAAAAAATAAACTTTTTGGCACACTCGTATGAAGAGAACAGTTCTCTAATTGAATACGGTGCAAACATTTTTAGCCAAATTCATGAATACGCCGATTTGAAAGTATTTAGTTTTTTAACTGAATACCTAGTTTTTTTATTGTAGACCCATTGGATCACTAAATGAAATAAGGTTATTTTTATTACAAAAGCGCTTTCTTTTGGATTCTCAGTAACGCAAAGCTAAAAACGTATTTTTCTGTGCTTGAGTTCCCATTTCTGTTAACACATAGGAAAAGTCACAATTCTCTTAAATTAAATCTAAGGTTTTTGTTTTAAGATATCTCTTTTTCATAAGGATCCATGAAAATTTTTCAAGTTTCTAAACGGCATTAAATAAGCTTTAAAAATCACAACTTTTCCTAATTTAACCTAAGCTGTATCTCCAATAGGTACTGAGACTCCCATGCTTAGGATCCTTATCTTGGACACACTGTATATATATAGATTAAGTGTCTCTCATTTGTAACTTCGTTATTACTGAAAATATAAAACAGTTTAAATTAGCAAACTAGTATCTTTTTTCACGCTCTTTAAGACTAAAGATTAGAAAAAACAATTGACAATCGGGTTGCTGAGTTATACAGCGAGATATCCCTTTTTAAAATGGAACACCCTGTATATTTTATCACCATTAGAAAGTTCTTTAAAAAACCTTTAACAAAAGTCCTTAAGTAATATATCCAATTTTTCATAGCTTCGGAAATATGGCCATCCTCAGGAGTTTAATAGTAAACTGGATTTTTATATAAAACACCCTGTATATGGTATCATCAATTAAAATATATTTTAAAGGGCTTTAAGAAAATACCACATTTGATGTGCCTATCTTTTTAGTTTTGGAAATATAGCCATTTAAATCTGAAAAAGATGGTAGATATTTTCCCCGTTTTATTTCTGACACTAAAACTTATTGCTTATAGCTTAAAGTTGTGATATAATGAAAATTGAACGTAATTTTTAGATTTGAATGGCCATATTTCCAAAACTATAAGAGAGAGAGAGAGAGACATAGCAAATGTGGTATTTTCCTAAAGCTCTTTTAAATATCTATTTATTGGTAATGTAATATACAGGGTATTTTATTTAAAAAATGCCAGTGTACTATAAAATTTCTGAGGGTGGCTATATTTCCGAAACCATGAAAAATTGGATATATCACATGTGGACTTTTTTTCAAGGATTTTAAAAGATCGTTCTAATGGTGATAAAATATACAGGGTGTTCCATTTAAAAAAGGTTATTTTGCTGTATAACTCAGAAACCTGATTGTCAATTGTTTTTTCTAATCTTCAGTCTGAAAGAACGTAAAAAATGCTACTAGTTTGCTAATTTAAACGTATTTCAAATAATAACGAAGTTACCAATAACGGGCACTTAATTTGGATTACCCGGTATAATAATTCTTTACAAGCACGTTATAAGTAACAGTAACTAGGGCTGATCTTGCATTCTGTAACGATACCGATTTTCTACCCGATAAGATGATAAAAAGAATTGATATGAAGAAGTTATTTTAGACAAAACAATAAACGGCGCGCCGCAGTTGCAGGTTGCGAAATTTACCACAATAGTTAACCTTCCTAGTCAATGTTGCCACTTTGTCACTTTTGTCAGAATCAAAAACTATATGATGGGTTTTGTTGTTAATAATAATAATTAATTAATAATAATTCAATTAGTGATGATTATAGTACAACAAATAAGGTATATATTTATTTTTTGCTAAAATATTTTGGGACTAATCTTTTAGCAGAACCTACATTTACCCAAGTAACTAAAATTATTGGGGGGTGGACGCCCCCTGCCCCCAGACAATTAAAAAAGAAAATGTTAGGTAAAGGTGAAGCGTGAAGCTATAACTTTACCGTAATCGTTGTTACTTATTCTTAATAATACATCCTACAGGGTGAATAATAGTTTAAAAAATAGTAATAATTTTAAATTACCCCGTATGATGTGCTGTGTAAAAGTAAGTAATCTCATTTGTAAATAAATTATATTCCTATTCATTTTTGATATTTTATAATCACTTATTTGATTTCTTACTTTGAACATCACATCATACAGAGCGATTAAAACTTATTTATTGTCTTCAAAAATGTTTGATCACCCTTTAGGATGCTTAGAGCTGTTTTTACAGTTTGAAAGTTTTCTTGCATGCAATATTTTGTTGCTGCAATTTTTCGATCTGCTCACGCGCATTTTTCGCTTTTCAAAAATTGCTGCAAAGTGCGCGTTAACAAATACCATTTGCGTCGTGAAAAAGTCCTCGTTTTCGATTCGGATTTTTAAACCCACTTTCGCTCGCGTTATTTGTTAAAACAAATTACTCACAAACTCATTTTTTCGAATTTTTCTGAAAAAATTAATTGCACTAGGGATATTATTACCACCGACAAATCCAAAATGTAATATAATCTTATCTATCTAATCCGGGATAGCTTGTTTAAAAAAATGTGGTAAAATATTTTCTTCAAAATCCATTTTTTTCTACAATTAAACAACAACTACATATATACATAACGATTTTTTAAAGTGATACTTTATTACTCTTAAAAATAAACAAAAACAACAGTAATTTCTTTCTTATTTTATTTTTTCTTCTTGCCTTTACCTTTGCCCTTTCCCCTTTACCACCTTTTCCTCCTTTTTACCTTTCTTTGATCCACCATCGTCGTGACCTGCATCCAAGGGATCATACTGCGTTTCAACCTAAACAAAAAAACTTTATAATTAAGGTGTTTCTGGGAAAAACTACATATGTCAACGTTTTATATACAGGGTGTCTCTACAAGGTGCAGAAAAAATGCTATTACAAATTCCTCAGACTGAAGTAAGACGATCTAACCCCAAGAAGATAGTTTTTTAATAAGGAGCGCTCGATCTCATTCAAGCCTACGTTCGCTAAATTTTGTGACGTAATCCTTTCCCTAACTCTTTGTGTAAAATTGTACTGGAAGCTTTTTTCGCGGTTTTGGTGATATTTTTTGCCTTTTAGTCATTGGAATTTTATATATGCTTAGTTTTTACTGTTTAAAGTTACATTGAGTGGTTGTTAGTAGTGCAGTTACAGATAATTTTAAAGCTGTGAACAGAGGTCACTGACCCTTGGATGTTTTTTTAAAGGAAATTCACGTTTAAATTGTTATTAAGGGCAAGATACCATTTTTTAAGTGTTTTTATTTTTATTTTATGGCAAGTATCGGTTTATTTTGTCAGATAAAAAAAATATTATGACAAAAAGGTGACGTCACAAACATAACCTATATTTTCAGGAAAAATTGAAAAAATTAAGCGCTCCTTATTAAAAAGTTTATCGCCTTGATCTAACCCAACTTACCTTAGTCCAAAAGTGGATGATTACGGAGATACAAGGTGTCAAACTAAATTCGTTGGTGACAAAAATGTATTCTGGTATTAGTTTTTTGATAAATAATTTTGCTAATTACAGGTGTATTGTAACAATATTCGGCGAAAAGGGGTTGAGAGGTGAGAAAGGAGAATTTGCTCTATAGGGCGCAACCAGCGGTATCTTGTAATAGGTACTTTATTCTTGAGCAAAAATTACATTTTGGCCAAACCTCGCAGATGACTGATACAATTTATTATCTGATTTTATGATATTGATTGTATTTTAGGTTTTGGACCATGCAGAACATTTTTAAACAAGAACTTTTTTAGTAAAATTAATAGTTTTAAAGTTTCCCATACGACGCACTATGGGATAGAAATTATTTTTTTGACAAAATTCTGAAACCAATCTAACTTAAAATGAGGTACTGGCAAGAAAAAAATATAAAAAATATAATGCTATATTACAGATGGTTTTGGGGAACGAAAACTTATTACACATAATTATAAATTTACACCCTCCTTAACATCATAATTTTTCATTGTAAAATATAAACTCAAATATTAGCATGTTTAGTTAATTCGGTAATTCACTAATCAGTAATCGGATGATTATTATCTCATATGATATACAGGGTGCGACAATAAGTATGATTTTTTAAAATAAAACACTCTGTATATATATATTACCACCAAAAAGATCTTTTAAAAAGCTTTAAAAAATACCACATTTGATATGTCTATCTCAATTAGTTTCGGAAATATGACCATCCAAATGTGAAGAATAATTTTCAATTATCCTCAAAAGCGTAATAAAAGTTACATCTTCTCAACTTTCTTCATTTTTTTAACGTATAAAATAGATAAAAAACCCTGTTTTGTTGTGTAGATTCTGTAGAATCCGTATCTTTCATCCGAATGCTTTTATCTTTTAAAATATACAGTGTAGGACAAAAATATTGTTATTTTAAATGGAAAACCTTGTAAATTATAAAAAACTTGTATCTGTCCTTACACTCAGAAGTAGCAAAAAGTAGCAAGGCAAATTGTTAGTACACAAAACTGATAAAGAAAATGGTAAAAAATGTTTGACAAAAGTAGAGAGACTTCGCGAGACTTTGCATCGGAAACACAACAATAGCTTTTATTATTTTAATTTTTTTACTTTTTTTTAGTATACTAGGCTAATAATAAACTTAGTAGATTAAATGTTGTATATTTATGTTTACATGGGTAAGAATAATATAAATTATTGCAAATTTTTCGACAAAGCTTAAACACTTTTTATTTAATACTTAATTATTTTTAGTTGTATGATTTTCATTGATTCTTAAAATACCTTTTCAAGTTTTATTAACCTAATAGAAGTCGTCAAATCCTTTTATAATTTTGTGTACATGTAGTTTGGAGTATCTACTTTTAAATACACAGCATGAGCCTTTAAAATTTCAAAGTTGCTTTTTGCCAAAATAATGGATTTCCAACTAACGTAGACACATCTGATTAGGGTGATTCAGAATAATATGCTAATCTATTAGAGTGTAAATCTTTGGATGATTTTAATAAGAAAAATTTAAATAAACCTATGTTCTAAATGACTTAACTTTTAAGATACAGGGTGGTGAAGTTTAAAAAAAGCTTTCTTTACCACTCTGTATCAGGGTCGTATTATCCATTAGGCTGACTAGGCTATAGCCTAGGGCGCCATGAAAAAATAAGCGCCAGACAGGGGAGTAATGGGCGCTAGACAGGGAGATTTAAAAGAGTTTAGGTTGAGTGGGGATTTTGGTGACTAATTTCTCTGTGAATAAGGTGCTTTAGAATGAAATAGACAAATAGGCGTGAAAAAGAGGGAATGACCTTTTTTTTCCTCTTCAAAAATTTTTTGATGGAAAATAGGCGCTCCAGGAATTCTAGCCTAGGGCGCCTCAAACAGTTAATACGGCCCTGCTCTGTATCTCTGAAGTTAAGCTATTTAGGATATATGTAGGTTCATTTAAACTCTTCTTCTTTATATCGCCTAAGGATTCACACTTTAAAAGATAAGCACCTTATCAAAATTTTGATTTTAATTTTTTAATGTATAATATTAAATTACTTGTAAGAGCAAGCTACTTTAAACTCAGGGATATGATAAAGCGTTATATAATGTTCAAAATAAAATAATATTTAATCATTCTGACGATGGGGAGAGTGCCACCCTGCTAAAGGAAGGGTTGCAGATGGGGGTGGTAAAAGGGCAAAAATGTTCCCCTTAAAATTACAAATTTATGTGTTCAAGCGTTTTTCCTTAAATGACATAGAGTGCCCAAAATAGGCTTTGTTTCATTATCAAATGGCCACCCTGTATATTTATACCTAATACATATTTGTAAAATGATTATGCAATTAAAAATTTTTTTGCTTTTAGTTAATGTACCATTACCTGGCCCATCTAATGTACATAAATGTCAATGTTTCTGAACCACAAATCTCCCAAAGCAATATTTTGCAACACGTAAGTCAATTAAGGTGTTCTTGTTTAGTAGATAACTAAGTAATGTGATTAGTATGTAATAAAATATAAAAAATAAAATTTGTTTTGGTTTACTTAAAAGTTATTATAAAACAGATAAATTTCAAAACACCATGCAGTTTGAAAAGTAATACGTTTAGGCCATACATATGTATATTCATAAAAATGTTCAACCACTTATTTTTAAAGCTCGTTTCAAATAACAAAGACATTGTGTATATAAACCAGGTCAAAGAGGTTATCTTCAGTTTGAATAGAGAGCAAATACATCTATTCATTTTTTCTAACGAGCCTTTCATTATTTTCACTTATCTTGAGCGTGGTTTATTTTTATAATCCTTGTCTAAAGTATGCGGTGATATCGGTTACGGAATTGGTGTTTAAGTTTCAGTAGGAAAAAACCTTACCGACCATTGCAGATAAGGGTTTAAATTATTTACGTCGTCATTGAGAAATTCATTATTTTTATCTTATCCACTAATTTGTCATTTGTGATATTTTTAAACACCAAAAATAATTGAGCTAAAAGATAATGGTCCAGAGCGCGAAAGACCTTCATTATTTTATACAGTAACCGCCAGAAATGTTGAACCATATGGAAAACTTTTAATTTTTAATTTCTCAAAAATTCTATTCTTGATAAAAATATCTGCATACAGGAAGACTCACAAAACACTGGATCAAAATTTAAATAAACCATAGCGTATACGAGGTGGGTGAGTGCGAACGTAAAGGTTGGAATAAATTCATTTAAAATTCAAGGTACGTTTAACTGAAAAACGCTCGGACACGTCGATTTTGTCTTTAGCTGTCGGTTTTTTTAATATAAAATTTATGTATACAGGGTTGGCCCAAAATAAGTTACGGTCATTAACTTAATTTTTTTAAATGTAAACACCTATTTTTATTTTAGATTTAGGTTCTACATCAAATTCTAAGTACATTTCATGTACCATGTCCTATACCTAAACTCGACCGTTGACGATTGAACACAATAAAAGGCTATTTTTGGAAGATTTATTTATATCAAGCAAGAGTACATAAAAATATTTTAATTAATTTATTAAGTGTTGGAAATGGCCGCCACGAACCTCTTGGCAATATCCCAGTCGATGCTGAAATTCTTGTAAAACGTTATCGATAACAGAAGGTTCTATCAATCTTATTTCGTCCGTTATTCTAATTTTTAATTCTTCGATGTTGTTTGGCCGATTAACATAAACTTTGGACTTAAGATACCCCCACAAAAAAAATCTAAAGGGGTCAAATCCGGCGATCTGGCCGGCCATTCAATTGCACCCCTCCGACCAATCCAACGTCCAGGGAAAACGGTATCCAGGTACTGGCGCACGGGACGAGTGTAATGGGCTGGAGCTCCATCTTGCTGATACCATAAGGAATTATCTGGTATATCCGGGTCTTCTGGATCGGGGTATAAAGTGGCAAGGCATGGAACCAAATCATTTTCTAAAAACTCTAAATACCTCTCACCATTCAAGTTTTCTTCAAAGAAAAAGGGCCCTATAACCCTGTTTTCAATCACCCCAGCCCAAACATTTACTTTTGAGAGGACTTGGCTGTGGCACTCCATCATCCAGTGCGGATTTTCAGTAGCCCAATATCGGCAGTTTTGCCGGTTTACACTACCATGAAGACAAAACGTTGCCTCATCAGAAAATACAATTTTTTTGAAAACTGTGGATTGTCATGGCACAAGTCCATAAGTCTCTCACAAAATTCTAAACGCCTATCTGGGTCATCTTCATTTAGTTCATGAACCAATTGGACTTTGTAAGGGTGCCATTTATTTATACCTAAATACTTAACGACGGATGTCTGGGACATCTGATTTTCTAACGCAATATTGCGAGTCGCTTTATGGCAATCTTCTTCAACTGCCAGCAAAACATTTAGTTGCTTCCCTTCTGATATACTTGACCGACCTTTCGTATAATTATCCCTGACATGACCCAAATCCCGATATTTCTTTTCTATTTTACTGACAGTACTTTGAGATATACGTGGCCTATCAGGATACTTGGCATTATAAATTTCACAGACTTCCATCTGAGTGCGCATCCTGTTTCCATAACCAATCATCATCAAAATCTCTATTCGCTCTCGCTCACTAAGACGTACCATTTTTTGAAATTTTAATTTTATCTTTTGATAAACTTAACACAAGCAAAACTTTGCTTAGGCATCTAAATCACTCTAAATTCACACAAAATTATTTGAAGTAAACAAATTGTGACAAGTTGACAATCAAAAACACCAACCAAAAATGTAAATAAGCAAACAATAACTGATAGGTTTGCTTGATATAAATAAATCTTCCAAAAATAGCCTTTTATTGTGTTCAATCGTCAACGGTCGAGTTTAGGTATAGGACATGGTACATGAAATGTACTTAGAATTTGATGTAGAACCTAAATCTAAAATAAAAAATAGGTGTTTACATTTAAAAAAATTAAGTTAATGACCGTAACTTATTTTTGGGCCACCCTGTATACATAAATTTATATTAAAAAAACCGACAGCTAAAAACAAAAATCGACGTGTCCGAGCGTTTTTCAGTTAAACGTACCCTTGAATTTTAAATGAATTTATTCCAACCTTTAACGTATTTCGTATGGAAATGAGTGGGTTAAAAGTTGGAGCCAATCAAGGCGAATGCAGACGACCTACCCGTCCCACATAATGGTTGTTTGCAAAAGTTCGTCGTAGTTGGGCCAATGTCTGTCTGCGGCAATACAGTAAAAGTTTTGTATTTTCCATCATCATCAATTTTTAAAAACTTACCGTCTCTTTTTTGGGTATTGGTTTCAACGGAGGTCCTTTTGGTGTCTACAGTTCCAATTCTAAGTTATTTTTCTTATCAATCCCTTCACTTTTTTCCTATCCTAAAAACGATGACACATTTTTTATTAAAAAAATAAACAGAATTTATTAATCATAATAATAAATTCGATCAGAAAACAGACCAAAAACTTTATTGGAATATAAAATACTTGTCAAAAATAAACAATAACCAATCAAAACATTTTTGCCTACCTCAAAATAAACGTCTCCTTGTTAGGGTCAGAAAATTCTGTAAACTGAGTCCCATCAGCGGCGGTGTACACTGGTGGGTTTACAACAACATTGTTTCCCCCAGGTCCACCAGTTGGAGCGTCCCCAGAATGGCCCATTCTAAAGGAAAAGGGCTGTTAGGGGATACTCCCGGTCGCATGGCAAAGGCCTAAAAGTAAATGTGAATTTTGCATTAAAAGTCCCAAATATACACACTAAAAACGAGCAAAATCTTTAAATTTTAAACATGAGATGATAGGAGGGGCAAACAGGTATTAGTGCACTGTATTCTTAATTTGTTGAAGCTTTTACTTCCACTATTAGTCCTTGGGCCAGTAATGAAATTAACTTCATGATAATAACACTTTTAAAACCTTTTTGGGGAGTTCCTTTTGAAGAGTCCTCCACGAATATTCTTACCGCCATTTATGGAAGCGGCGCTTTAACCCAGCCTGTCAATGTCAAATGTTTCGGGTGTCGGACTGGAGAAACGCGTCACTTTTTTGTCGAACAAGTTTAACACAATGTTTTACATGCAATTTTTAAACATTGTGACAAAAATCGTAACAGTTACGAAACCATAAGGCCCATGGACATTTTCTGTGTATCGGATTCGCTGGGTTTCGTACCTGCAACCCACAATGTTTAAAAATTGAATGTAAAACATTGTGCTAAACTTTTCCGATAAAAAAGTGACGCGTTTGCCCAGTCCGACACCCGAAACATTTGACATTGACAAGCTGGGCTAAAGCGCCGCTTCCATATATGGCGGTATAAATATTCGTGGTGGACTCGTCAAAGAAACCCCCTAAAAGGTTTTAAAAGTGTTATTATCATGAAGTTAATTTTATTACTGCCCCAGTGACTATATCAAATTTTGCCGATGCATAATTTATATTCTTTTTTGTAAAAATTACCTGCGTTTTTGCTCCCCCATTTCCTCCTTCATTACCCCCACAAATACAATCATCCATGGCATTAGGATCCACTTGCTCCGCCTTTCCCTTATCCTTATGAACCCGTATGGTTAACGAATTACCACCCATACTAGCCCCGATCTCCTGATAATTTCCTTCGGGACTTTGCGGGGGCATTGGTATCTCACTGTACCCTCCCAATCCCCCCATCATCATAGGTCCGCCCATAGGCGGCAAACAAGCGGGGTTTGGCACGAACCCACACTCGTTGCAAGGAGGCAGTGTCGTCTGAGTTCCAAAACCTCCCATAAATGGTCCTTGGGAGTTGCCACAGCCACCTGGAGCTCCAGGAAATCCTCCTCCTCCCATGTAGGGAGTCATTTGATTAGCAGGGCCACCGCCATGTTGATCTGTCGGACATGGTGCAAAGGGGCAATCGGGGCTAGTACGCGGTGAACCTGTACTCGTAGGGGAGGAGCCTTGAGTGGTAGTTCTAGTAGTTCTCATCCCTTGATCGCAGGGTACTTCAGGACATCTTGCATTGTATCTGGAACAATGATTATAAACTTTCTTACTTCTGAATCATATTAGAAAGTTCCACAACTTACCCTCCAGGAAACCCGGCGCGTCCATCTGGGTCTTGTGCACTTCCTCTTTTTCCAGCCTTCTTGTACCTATATAAGCTCTTGCCTTCCTTGTCTTTAAAAAGGACACTCTTGTCTTCCAAATTCATTTGGAACTGAGTCACGATAAGTTTTCCAAAGCAAGACATCCTAATGTAAACGCTGATTTTTCCGATGACCGTGCCATTGGTATCACTTATATCAAACACATCTTTAAGAGTTTTTGCCGTAGGAGAGCTTCCATCTGATAATTCTACGGAGCTGATCAACTCGTTGAAAAGATTTGAGATGGATATCACTGATTGTCCTAAAAAATATACGTGGTTAGTACAAAGTAAAGAAAATTCAAGTCATATTTTCGAAAACCTCAGGGCCTCGATTTTTGACTTGGGGAGTAGAAATTTCTGATGAAAAAGTGTTTTGTTTGAATCTTTCTATTACAATCAAAAGTAGTTAATTTGAAAAGAGAGGGAGGAAACCTTTTCATCAGAAACTTCTACTCCCTAAGTAACAAACTGCAACATTATGATTTAAAACCAAGAATAATATTACATTTTCGAAAAAGCAAAAGTTCCAAGAAAAGAGGTAGAAAAAAGCTTTGTGTGACTTGCCCAAAGGAAGTTACCCACAAAGTTTTAAGTAAATATTAATCATTATTCTATTACTGTGAACTAAAATACAATTTAATTGTTACATCCTACAAAAAAATATCATTATGTACCTATTTCGACTCTTTCTGGTAGCCATCCAGGCTGCATTTTCTTCATTACCGAGACACAAATATCAAACTGTTCAGTAGCACCTGTAGCCTGTTCGGGACTGAGCGAAAAGAGGCAACTTTTCCCACTTTTAACCGATTCTTTGTCATTTTTAATGTTTCTTCTAGGGTTAAAATCCGCCTCACAAACATCCAAAGGAGCGTTATCCAGGAATTGGAAAGAGACACAGGTTTCTCCAGGTGGCGCATCACATTCACATTTTGGATCTATTGTAACGCTGTCTACGAGAAATTCCAAGAGGAAAAGGTTCTCCGTAGCTATTTTCTCCATGGATGATGATTTTTTTTAAGAAAACATTACAAAATTTAGTTTTAAAGACACTATAGGAAAACGAGAAATTTTGATAGGAAAACTGTCATATATTTCAAAAATTTTAAGGTGTCCAGGTATATAATACTGGTTGCTAAGATACGAGCTGGTACAAGTACAATTTTTTTAATTACGTAAATCTTTTTACTCGAAATTTCATATCCGGTAAAGGGTAGTTGTTATAGTAAAAATTGCAAGCTTCAGTTTTAAATGGCTGTCCAACTCTGAAAAAGAATAATTTCGAAAATACTAGGAAGAGACCTTCACCCATCTGTTTACCGGTTAAAAACTATTAAACAGGGTGTCCGCTAATTAATGGTAAACATACCTATATCCAAAAGTTGATAATAAGGAAGATACAGGGTGTCAAAGTAAAAAAACAAATATTTTACATTTTTCTGAATAATTTTTAATATGTTTTAAATATTTTTGTGAAACTCGGTATCTAGGGGTTTTTTGGCATGAGCTACTTAGATTTTATATTAATTTTTATGTGTTAACTAGGGGGAGCTAGCTACACTATTTAAATTTTTTTAAAACGTCCCAACTTTTTGTGTTACTCTGTATGTACCACCTAAGTTAACGAGTAAAATCCCCTATGCTTTCTCCACAAAAAAGGTATACTTTGTAAAAATGGCTCCGAGCAACCGTTTTCAAGATATTTGCATTTAAATGTTTTAGTGGAGCCAAAAAGTATATGCAAGAATACATTAAATTTTTCATTTATCATAAGGCAGTTGTAGTTATGGCTAATACGCTATTTTTAAAGGCATGTTCCGAAACACCTCGTATAAAAACACGTGTCTTTGTTTTTATACCTTTTTATTAACAATCGAACGTAACTATGGGTTACAATAACGACAAATCTTAACTTGTCAATGTCTCGAAGTTTACACCACAAAAGTCGAATCTATACTAATCCATCGGAGGTTTCCCGTCGCCCTTTTATAGTATGGTGGAAGACGTAAAGAATGATCTAGAATTTTCGAGAAATATCGCGAAAATTCCATAATACAGGATGGCATAAAAGTTCTTAATGGATAATTCTGGCGTTTTCGGAAACCTTCGAAAGTGATAAAAGAACTTGGAAGAATTAAGGTAAATTATTTAAATAAATTAACAAACTAAATTAAATGATCCTAACTCTGTAAAATTCTCTAACCTAAACACAGTTTTGAAAGTTTGTAACAGGCATTTTTTGGTTGCACTAAACTACTTAAATTCAAATATCTTACAAACGGTTGCTCAGAGCCATTCTTACAAAGTGTACCTTTTTTGTGTAAAAAGCATTGGAGAGTTTACTGGTTTACTTAGATGGTACATACAGTGTAGCACAAAACAGTTAGGACGTTTTAAAAAAAAAATAGTGTGGACAGTCCCCTCAGATCACGTCAAAACACCCTTAGATACCTAGTTTATTAAAATATTTGGAACGTATTAAAAGTTATGGAAATTAATTTAAAATATATATATTTTTTTCACTTTGATACCCTGTATCTACCTTTATTATTATCAACTTTTGGATATAGGTATGTGTGGTTTAATCCTTAGATTTTGGCATAAGGAATCTGTGGTTCTTCTGTGTACCATTAATTAGCTGAAACCCTAATCCATATAGTATTTAAATAAGGGTATTGCTAAAGGGTTACCTAATAATTATAGTCAAAACTATGTTTAAAAAATAATAAACCCAAATTTTTCACCTAATGGCAGTTTTTTTCTCAACATGACAGTAGGGTAATTTTCTAGAAACCTGCGGCAACTCCGATTTTGACGAAATTTGGTATACGGGGTTTTTGGGGCGCTGATCACGAATCTGAAATTTTTGGCGGAAACGTTTCGTTCTTGAGATATTCATCATCAGACTCGAAATTTACACTAATCCTATTTGTACAATATTTCCCTTCTTTTGCACACAATTCTTGATTTAAAGCTAAAGTGGCACACGATATTTGATTTTCACGTTTTAAAACCCCGTTTTTTTACGTATTTTACATTATTTTTGAATTAAATTGCATAGCTATACTTTGAATCATTTCAATCTCAGTGTGCCATGAAGCCCTATGTGTATGTATGGTTGCCGCATTATCAAAGAAAAGCCACGCAATTTAATGCAAAAATAATGTAAAAACGTAGAAAAACGGGGTTTTAAAAGGTAAAAATCAAATATTTTGTGACACTTTATCTTTAAATCAAGAATTGTGTGCAAAAAGAAGGGGGAATATAGTGAAAATAAGCTTAGTTTAAATTTGAACTTTGATGATGAATATCTCGAGGACGAAACGTTTCCGCCAAAAATTCTTATAGATTTGTGATCAGCGCCCCAAAAACCCCCGTATACTAAATTTCGTTAAAATCGGAGTTGCCGCAGGTTTCTAGAAAATTACCGACAGTAGTAATATAGCAATAATTTTTTTCTCTCCAATATTTTAAATAGCCATGGAAAATTTGAAAAATGATTACAACTTTTTGGCACTTTTTACATATTTTATAAAAATAACTATCCCTAGAATGTATTTAAAAATATAGGTGTTACCATTATACATGGTGTGTCAAAATTTTAAGGGTTTTTTTTAAATTTAAATATAGCCTTGACCATAATTTTTTGGGCAACCTTGTAGCAATAGTTTAAATACTATATATTTAATATAAAATAGTTTTTATCCGGTAAACAGATGGGTGCCGGTTGCGTCCTATTCGGATCTTAGACTATTATGTATGGTTTTATTACAAATAGTTAGGGATACCTTGACCATATTTACCATTTATTACTAACAAGCTAATTTTTCGTGAGTAGCTTCATTTTGACGAGACCCCCAAACTTTTTCCTTACAAGAATTTTCGTTGGTGGTAGCTTCCCAAGCAGCACGCTGACGTCATTATGACGTCATTTTTGGTGATTAGGACGTCATCAGACCAAAATTATGACGTCATTTTAACGTCATTTAATTGACGTGATTTTGACGTCGTTGAAGTGACGTCTTTTCAACGTCATTTTTTCGTCATACTAGCTCATAAAAATCTAATGACGTCCTGTTTAGAAAACCCGCCAGAAAAATTTTGTGACATTATATGATTCGTATCAAAATCCAACCGAAATATCATGACAAAAAAGGCTAATAATTTTACAAAATTGAAATAGGAAAAACTCTACCGATAGATGGCGTAATGGACAATAAACTACTACGTTTATTCAACATCTTCGCTTTTTATCGCCTACACTGTACCGATGAGACCAATATAGTCTCGAGACCGGTCTGCAGTTGGTGATCTCAATTAGCTTTGAAAGAAATATCTTCGGCTAGTGTGAAAATCTGCATCTCCAGGTTGGACAGTGTCCCGAGAGATGCGACCATTGCAAGTCTTGCATTACTTGCTTGCAAGGAAACTGCAAGCAGTAAGGAGTTTTTTCCTATTTCAATTTTCAAATAAAATATCATATGAATTTAGCTTTTGAAAAAAAGTATATGCGTCAATTTTTCGTCATCTTAAAGACGTCATTAACGGGATGTCTTTTGTCTGTGACTTAGGGAGGTCAATTTAACGTCATTTTGTCGTCATCTTATGACGTCTTTGCTGACCAAATGTGACCAAAAATGACTAAAAAGAGACGTCAATAAAACGTCAGCTTGCTGCTTGGGTTACAGGGGTAGCAAGTATTAAATGTGTTGATTCGACGAATATCAAAATGTATTACTAACAGGGATTTTCTCTGTTAATTTTCAAGATAATTATCTAAATAAACCGAAAAATTACTTGTCCTACAAAATGTAAGCTTTCATCAAAGAGCCCCTACCAACAACATGTATGATTAACGATGTCTTGACAATATCTACTAACCAGCTGATTTTTTTGTTGAATAAAAATATTTATATAATTTTACACTCCACATTGTCCTACAAATTTTGAGGTACGTCATCCTGGTTTTTGGTATTCATCAAATCAACAGATTTAATCCCTGCCACCCCTGTATGCTACCACCATCGAAAATTGTTGTAAGGAAAAAAGTTGGGCGTCTCGTCAAAATGAAGCTACTCACGAAAAATTACCTTGTTAGTAATTAATGGTAAAAACTGGTCCACGGATCCCAAACTAAAAGTATTTCACACAGTGAAGATCTAAGTGACCCTGTAGATAATTGTGTTCAAATGACCAATTAAAAAGTGAGATGTGTGCGGCCGTCCTAAGCCTACATTTCTTTATGTCAAAAGTAAAAACGTGACAGCTGTTATCTGTAACAATCCTGTCGTTTAAAGATTTAGATGATGCTATAAATGACAACCACTTATTCTTACAACTGCATGTCATATTTCCTTCTGCAAGGATCATCTACCACAGAAGAAGTCAAACAAGGTTCCTCTATCCATCTTCCCGAAGAAAACTGTCTTATTTTTCTGCATGCATTCCGTCTCGCCGTTCTACGCCTGCGTCAAAGTAGCCATCTTGATTCGACCCCTCATTTGCACTCTTCCACCAAAATGGCGGCCGAGCTTTGCATTCCAGTACTTTCATTGGTGGATGATTCTCTTCGTGTTCTTTTTTTCTATACGTTGGAACTCGGTGTCCCATATTGATTGCTCTTTCTCGCATTTGTCTCTTAATTTTTGCAAACGGTGATCTTCGAGACATACCAGCTCGTACTTATAGGAACGATTAAATACTTTTTCTAAAAAAAATAAAATAACGCATCTACAGGGAGTTTCAAAACACATTACAAATATTTTATCGGATCATTGCATACCCCTGTTACTTTGAACAGTGTATTTATTGTTAGTCCTAAAAAGGATAGTTATTTCCATGACGAGGGTGGAAAGTGCCACTTTTGCTCCCAGGAATGGTTGGCAATCATACAAGAGAGGAAAATGCACTTTCCTCCAGGAGGAATAAATGTTATTTTTTCTACTACAGCGGATTGATGAAAATCATGTCAAAAGAATTAAGAAGTTGCCGTTCTCGTAAATTTTTCAAAAAAGCAGAAACTAATACACAGTACTTTTATGGGTAAATATTTAAAAAAATGTAGATATCAAGTTTTCTAAACTGGAAGCTTTGCTGAAGAGACAAGCCTCAAAGATTAACAATCGGAAAAAATTAGGAATTTTTCATTTTTTTTCTTACCTTCCTACCCGGGACAAAAAGTGATAGTTTTCGTCTCGGGGAGGAAGTGCTGCTTTCCGCTCTTATACAGGGGGACAAGTCTATTTTCGATAAAGGTAGTAGAAAAACAAACCGACTTAGTATATGGTCTAAGAAAAAATAAAACCAAATTTTGAGGAAGATATTTAGTAATTTAGAAACCTATTACCAGTAAAGGTCGATTTATACATATCCGCAGTGGCGTAGCATGCTTTGGAGGGGCGCCGTTGGGTCAAAAAAGTCTTTGCTTTTATCGTTCCTAACAAAAATTTTTAAAGATCAAGAAAATAAAAGAAGCCCCACTTTTCCTTTTCCCAATTTATCCGACAGTTAGATTGCCAGCACCTAGTTTTTTGCTTGACCCGTATCACTGAAACGGCGGTAGCTACGCCCCTGCAGCCCCTGCATATCCGTGTCGTGTCCGTTCACTGTCAGTTCCGGGTCCGGCTATTTTTGATGTGATATTTATAAATATCCGAGTTGCGGTAGTGTTCGGGCGGGTAGAAGAGAAAATTTTGCCGTATTGGCTTCATTAATGGATGAAGAGAAAGAGCAACAACAAGAAGTGGTAAAAGCATAGAAGTTGAAGTGTTTACCCTGTATGGAAAAATAGAGAAACCAAAGACGAATTCAGAAAACACAGAGAAATAGTCCGTTCCAGTGCACTGACGGGTCCCGTCCGGGACGCATCTCTGTATAAATATCTTTATATAATATATACATGGTTTTTTTCTGTCCGGCAGTGACATAACACGGAACGGATATGTATTATATAGGAATTTAGGTTATTATTTTTTGTAGAGCTTACCAACATGCTTAAAAGTTGGATTATAACTATCGACCTCGACAGAATATTTTTTGAACATATCATGCAGAAAAAAATCATCTTTGCCCGGTTTGTCAACCCATTCGGCTCTGGCTTCGTTTGCCCACTTGTTCATTATGTATGGATTAACAGGTTTAATCTAAAATTTTAAAAATATTTATTTTAGATGCGAAAATTTGGTAGTTATTTACAAACCGCACGCCTCGCCGATTTTAATGAAATTTGGGATACGGGGGTTTTGGGGCGCTGATTACGAATCAGAACGAATTTTTAGTCGAATTTGTTTTGTTATCGATATATTCATCATCAGACTTGATAACCAAAACTGACCTAAATTTACTATTTTCCCCTTCTTTTACACTCATTCTTAAGTTTTCTGCTAAATCGGTACTTAATTTATTTGACTTCCACCTCTAAAAACCTCATTTTAATTTCATCTCTAAAACCTTATTTTCCTATTTATTTACCCATTTTTTCCATAAAATTGTAAAGCTTTTAATCGTAGTAGCCTTGGCGGCGCCAAGGCTACTGCGATCGAAATGATTGAAAGTGAAGCTTTACAAATTTATGAAAAAAACGGGTAAAATAAATAGAAAAATTGGGTTTTAGAGGTGAAATCAAATATTAAGTACCAATTTAGCTTTCAATTAAGAATTGAGGGCAAAAGAAGGGGAAAAATAGTGAATTCAGGTTAGTTTAGTTTATCAAGTTTGATGGTGTATATCTACGAGAAAGAAACGAGCCTTATTAAAAATTCTTTCAGATTCGTCTTCAGCGCCCTAAAAACTCCCGTCATTACGATCGGCGGCATGGATTGTAAATAATTACCAAAAATTTTTATGAAGGATGACTTCTTTTGAAAATTTTTGATTTGTTCTCCTATAAACCCCACCCGTGTCCGGTGATGACTTAGCGTGTAAGGAGTTAAGTCGTTGAGCCCACAACGGACGTGAGGTGGGTTCTGAATCCTGCTGAAGCCAAATACTTATTTATAAGTTGGTGGGAAATTTAGTGGTTAGCTCAACACCAGACGGATAAAGTGCAAAATGTATCGACGCTGAAGGCCACCAAAGGACCAAAACGCCGGAACACACTTTGCCGTGTCCTGCCGCAACCGTAGACATGCGGACCCCACTCAGTTGGTAGGTTCAAGTAGTGCCCCCTGGGTGGGGACGAGGTCTTAAGTTGTCGCTCATAGGACCGTGGTTCGGAACCCACGTTAAGCTGTAGGTCCCGTCTGGCTGACATCACCCAGACGTAAAAGACAGGGTGCACAATAAGCCGAGCGGCTTCAGTGCATGGTTTATCCCGGCCCTATTCTAATCTAATCTAATCTAACCCCACCCGTGGACAGTTAGTAGTAAGTCACTTGCCACAGATATAACGTATTGATGTTTTGCTGACTTATGTAATAAAAGTAATACTGAATTACTTACCTCACTTTTTCCGGAGTCTCCCCTCTTCATACTCAACAGGATAACAATAAACCCCTAAAGTATGTTGCGTGACCCTTGGTTCAGAATCTGGTGTAAACTGAGGAGAGTCCCGCTGGCATTTCGGTACTTCCTTCAGAACATAATCTTTTGGAGAATAAGGGACAAAGTTGAACATGTTTTTTTGTATAAGAAAAAAATAAAGAGTAAAAATATGTACAATTGTTACAGATAATAGAAAGGTGATGTGACTGACAGTTTAAGTCAGCCTTAAAAAAATAAATGTAAAAGATGTTGCTAGGATTTCTTTTTGATAAGGTAAGTTTAATTCTTGCATGGTGTTGCGTATAGTAATGAAGCACTAAGGGGGCAATGCCAGTGCCGTATTTTAAAAAGTTTAGGTCGAGTGGGTACTAAAGAAATACCTTGTGAATAAGGTGCTTCGAATTTCATTTCAGTGGTGTCGTCAGGCGCCTGAAAGGAAATAGGCGCAACGGAGGTAAGAACCTTTTTTTCCTATGTTGTCTCGCGCCGGGTGCAAAAATTATTCCCCGCTATAAGAAAATGTGTATTGAGATATAACAATTTTTGAAGAGCAAAAAAGATCTCACTGATATATGCATCATCAGACTTGATAATCCAAAACTAACCTGAATTCACTATTTTCCCCCTTGTTTTTGCAAACACTTCTTGATTGAAAGTTAAATTGGTACCCAATATTTGATTTCCACCTTCTAAGTAGCCTTGGCGCTGCCAAGGCTACTGCGATTGAAAGTAAAGCTTTTCAATTTTATGGAAAATGGGGGTAAAATAAATCGAAAAATGGGTTTTTGGGAGGTGGAAATGAAATTTTAAGTGCAAATACAGCTTAAAATCAAGAATTATTGGCAAAAAGAAGGGGGAAATAGTGAATTCAGGTTAGTTTTGGCTATCAAGTCAAGTCTGATGATGAATATCTCAAAAACAAAACGTTGCCGACTAAAAATTCTTTCAGATTCCTAATCAGCGACCCAAAAACCCCCGTATACCAAAAATAATTCAAATCGGTGTGGTGTCCGATAAGTAAATAATTACCATAAAAATAAATGACTATCCTTTGATCAGTCCATTCCACTAACCAGAACTAAGTCCTCTTTAATATTCTTTGAAAACCAAAAAAAAAAAAGGTCCTCGCTTCCAAATGTCAAAACGTCACTACCGGCCTACACAGCGCCCTTCTTAACTTTCCGTCCTTTATTCCACAATTTTCCGTCCCTGCAGTTTTGCGCCCTGGTGCCTTGCACCACCCGGTAAGCACGGCCCTGCTAATAGTCATTCTATTAATCACTGATAATGCAATGGAAGCATTTAGTACAGTTAAGACCATATTTATTTCATTCTGAAAGTGATGCCGCTAAGTACACCAAAAATGATAAAGTAAACAAACCTTTTCGAAAGCACATAGCCTCTGACAGAGCCTGATTACATATTTTTAGATAAATAAATAAAAATATTGCGAAAACACGTAACACGTACTTAAAAACATCCTCTTATTTCGTCTCTGACGTACCATAAAACCTGTAACGCGTGGCGTAATCGTCGGGTTAAATATTTTTTGCTGCAATAAATCATTGTTCACAAAAGGGTTTATTTGCTTTATCATATTTTGTGTACATTGCGGCATCGCTTTTAGAATGAAATAAATATGGGTCTAACTATAGTATTAATTCACTTTACCGGTGGGTTTCACAAAGTACCTAAACTGTCAAGATAAACTGATATTTTTAGTTTATTTTAAAAATTTTGACATTTTTGATACCCAGTGGCAAAGGGGTGGGTGAAAAAAATGGACTATTTTTATTTTAAGACTGAAAAACTGGTTACTGGGCACCTTTAGAGAATGCTCGGCAACGATGAGCTCTTAATTTTAATAGGAAGATCCACCTTATTAGAAGTTTGCATATTCTTCTTAGTCCCATACAAGAAAATTTATATCTCACCATTAGTTACAGATACAAGCAAAACTCTAGAAATATTTTTTGTAAAAAATGAACGCTATACATAAAAGATCTCTTGTACTTTTTTGACAAATCTAATTTTATCGGAAATTAAACCCTCTATAAACAAAGGTCTCTTATTACTTTTTTGGTAAGTTACAAAATTTAAATACAAAAAGTTATTTTTCTTAAAATTCTTCAATTTTTGACCTTGAATATCTTTTTACTAGTTTAAAAGTATATAATAAATAAATAAATAATAAATTTAATAAAAAAGACTTGAATATTTTTAATAGTTTAAGATTTATTAAAAAGCACAAGAGACCTTTTTGTAGGGCGTTCAATTTACTTCTTTCTTCTAGAGTTTGGCTGTATAATTCGGCAAATGGTGAGATCTCTTACTTTTTTTTGTATGGGACTGAGAAAAATATACAAAAATGTAATAAAGCGGATATTCCTATTAAAATTAGAAGCTCATCGTTGCCAAGTCTTCTCTGAAGGTACCAAGGAACTAATTTTTCAGTATCAAAAGACAAAATAAAAATTGTCGATTTTTTATTGAGCACGCCTAGATTCACCCAAAGTTTTTATCATCAAAAAGATTATTTTTAAATCCGTTTTTGTTAGATTTTTATTGTTACCTCTTCTTATTACCCACATTTAATTGCTTTTATAATGCTTTAGAAGTAAAAAAACACTAATTTCTGTAAATAAAATTTTATTACAAAATTTAGACATCATCATTCTAAGAATGAAAATAATTTAACAATTTTTTTATTCGCTACGGTGAACATTTTCGAGTGTAAATTTTACAATACATCCATTATTGCAGGTATCACACTATACATAGGGAGAAATAAGATTTTTCTATAATATAAGAAAAAAATATTACACCTTAATCCGTCTTTTTAATATTAATATCGTTATTTTATATTTTTACACATTATTCTCTCGTAATGTTAAAGAATTTGCTCTATTAAAGAAAAAAATAAATTGGAAATATGTAAACCATGAGCTGCTGAAAACACTTTAGAAATTATACGATTAGCTTTTATTCAGGGTATCTAGAAATTCGACCAACAACGTTTGCGGGGTAATTCTCCACTAAAAAATCGGTTGTCTGCAAAGTTGAACGTGACAACGTCATAAGAAAATGGCGGACCGATGCTATTTATTTTAATGATGAAAGCACGAATAATCGACAATATATCACTGAACATATGTTTAATATCGCCGCAATTATCGTTGCTATAAACAATTGACACCACATTCACTTTTCACTGCATGCTCACTCAAGTAGGAGGGAACCAAATGTCGAACGACGCGGAGATTGTGCCCCTTTGTCGCCCCTTCCGCGCTCTCGCTTGCACCTCAAGCCTTAAATGGAACGTGCGATGTAACGCCGCATAAGTCATGTTTTTTGTTGCGTGCAGCCGGGTCCATCGAATTATAAGACGTTGTCACGTCAAAAATAAGAAAAAAAACTATACATGTATGTCCTGAACGTCATACTTTTCAGACTACACACCTTAGCCTTGTTACACATGAGACGTACGAACGCCCTACGCCTGACATAAACTTTTGCATTGAAATTAATGTAACGCGCGTAACCGCCGCGCCTGCATATAAAGGTTACATTACTTTCCAATGCACCAGGCGCTAGGGCGTTCGCTCCGTGTAATGGGACTAGGGTGTAGTTTGAAAAATCCCCGTTAAACATGAGACGTACGAACGCCCTACGCCTGACATAAACTTTGCATTGAAATTAATGTAACGCGTACGCGCCACTCCTTCATGTAAAAGGATACATTACTTTCAATGCACCAGGCATAGGGCGTTCATACGTCTCATGTGTAATGGGACTTAAGAGGTGTAGTTTGAAAAGTCCCGTTAAACATGAGACGTACGAACGCCCTACGCTTGACAAAAACTTTTGCATTGAAAGTAATGTAACCAAAGGCGTACGCGCCGCGACCTGCATGTAAAGGTTACATTACATAGGGTGTTCAGTAAGTTTTGAGATACTTTATAACTAAACGGTGCAGGAAAGTATCATTGATGTTTTTTGTTTGTACATATCCTGACATGTCGTAGTACTACATAGTTATTAGTAAACTATCAGTTTTGCGCCAGTTCGTGTCCAGCGATTTTAGCGCAATTGTGTCGTGGACGACTATCGAGTGCCGTGCAATTTTGAAATACAAATTTTCACGTGGGTTATCTCAAGAACAGTGTTTAGAAGAAATGAAGCCTATACTTGGTGATGACTGTCCATCTCGTGCGACCATATACAGGTGGGTACAACCATTTCAGCGGGGCTCGTTTTCGCTTGGAAGACGCTCAGGTCGACTGTGTAAAGTAGTTACCCCAGAAAACATCTGCCGTCCAAAAAGCTATAGAAACAAACCGACGAATTACCTATTGACAGTTAGAAGAGACATTGAACATTAGTTTAGCAATATTACACGATCATACATAAGCACTTGGGTTTTAGAAAAAATTTGTACTCTTTGGGTTCCACACAAGTTAACTCCCGAGCACCTGACACAAAGAGTGAATTGGTGTAAAAAAATGATGTCCAAATTCCAGGAGGGTACATCTAAAGATATAGTGTCGATCGTCACGGGAGATGAAACTTATCGTTATTATTACGACGTCCCAACTAAACAACAGAATAAGATATGGGTTCTCGAAGGTGAAGAAACTCCGACCAAAGTTTGCAAATCAAGATCTGTAAAAAAATAATAATAGTTGTTTTCTTTGGTTCAGCAGGAATAATTGAACGTGTTGTGCTCCGAAAACAGAAGACCGTAAATGCTCTCTGGTACACTACCGTATGCCTTTTAAAACTTATAGAAAAGTTAAAGTGATTCGCCCAAACTCGCAACTCGCTAGCTGGTACCTTCATCATGACAATGCCCTACCTCATCGAACTGAACTTACCAGTCAATTTTGACAAATTCAGGCTTGAGACTTTTGGAACATCCGCTTTATAGCCCCGACTTGGCGCCGTGTGACTTTGGGTTGTTTCTTTTTGTCAAGAGCCAACTGAAAGGACAAAAGTTTAAAACTGAAGACGCGCTACTGGAGGCCTCCGGGATAAAATATGCGCTGAAATTTCAAATGAAAAGTAGAAAGCTATTTTCAGTGACTGGTTTGTTAGAATGGAAAAGTGTATTCAATGTGGTGGAAATTATTTTGAAAAAATCAAATAAATGTACGTATATCTCAAAACTTTTCGAACACCCTACGTACTTTCAATGCACCAGGCGTAGGGCGTTCATACGTCTCATGTGTAATGGGACTAAGGGTGTAGTTTGAAAAGTACAGTTAAACATGAGACGTACGAACGCCCTACGCCTGATCTGAAAGAAATTTAACCTTCCACATGCAGGCGCGGCGACGTACGTGATGGGTAACATTACTTTTAATGCAAAAGTTTTGGTCAGACGTAGGGCGTTCGTACGTCTCATATGTAACAGGGCTAAAGTTTGTTCGGTAGAGTGTTTGGACACCCTGTATAAACAGTTTTATTCAAAATGACAAGGAACGTTTTTACTTCATTGAATAAAAACTTATCTTGTCCAATTTTACCATCTTCTTTATTTTAATAAAAAATAAATTAGAGGAAGGCTTAAGTTTTTCGCTTTTATATTTATGTATTTAAGTAATTAAATTTTATCTACAAAACTTTACTTAAAAGTGTCTCTTAGAACATTGCACTTTTGGTAATATTAAATGTTTTCAGCGGCTCAATTGATAATGAAGAAACGAATGAAAGTCGTAATTAAATGTTGTGTTTTTCTATAATTTTATTATTACAAACACATCCTTGAAAACAACTTTTGTGACTTTATGAAATAAACAAATGAGAAATTTTAAAAATTTTTGTACAGTGCCATCCAACAAGGGTTGAAACTTTCCTTAAAAAAAGTTTCTTTAGTTACAATTTACACTATTTTCTTTAGAAAAAATACACAAAGTGGCTATTTCACATTATTTTATTTTGTAATTAATATAGAAAAGCCACAAATACCCCTTTTCAGTATTTGTTAGATGGCCCTGTACAAGTCATAGAGATGGGATAAACAGTACATCTTTTTTAAAGATGACTCAAAACTATTCTATAAAAAAATACTTATTCTATTATTTTTGGTAAAATATCTATAAATTATATAGGTATACTGCCTTTCACCATTTGAAGCATCCAAATAAATTAAAATATATTAATTTTTCTATAAAAGTAGTCAATAGTATTCTATGGCACAAAATACTAAAAAAATAGAATAACTTAGTTAAAAAGAAATAAATGCCACTAAGAATTAAAATACAGGAATGGTTTAAAGTAAGTATATAAGGATACCGTTACATATCTTGGGGAAGGGCTACTTAAATGTACGTAAATAAATAACATGTCCGTCAGGATTGCCAGATCTAAATTCTTCGGAATTATTTCTTGAATACTGGATGTTATAGATCAGGTATAAAAACGCACTTAATACATTCATTTATGGTTTATGTGGAAATATTAAGAAAACATTTATTTTCAAAAATTATTAAAACCTACAAATTATTGCCTAGAGTCGAGATTTTTATGCCCTAAAATTTTTAATAAATATCTTCGTATTTTACAAAGGACATAGCCAACAGCGTTACTACATAGAGCTGTTACAGTAACGATTTTTACATCTATTATAATTCTTTTACTTATATACAGAGTGGTCAAAAAGTTTAAAACATTACATACTTTTTTTTCTAATAAAAATCATTAAACTGATTATTTTTTGCAAACCAGTATTTAAACGTTCCTTTTGTTAATTGTAAAAAAACCAGCCTCATGCACTAAGCTTAAACTGCTTAAACCGAACAGCTAAATCTTGATTTTTAGCTTAGCAAATATGGTTTAAAATATTTTCGCCTACTTGTACGGATATTTAACCGCCCTGTATACAAAACAAAATGGTAAACAGTCTCTTTATTAAGGTTTCTAAAACTGCTGCATTTTATATTTCTAAAAGGATTCTAAATGGTCACGTCTATCTAAATATTTTTATAAAAATAATTGACCAAGAAATGACGTTTTATAGTTAACAATTCGTTAAAAAATCCTTTATATTTAATTTTCTGCATCGATTATCAAATTTTAGTAGAGATCAAACGTTCTAAGAAGAACACCGCCACGTCATTGTCTGATATCAGTTTGCTATTCGGTCCTCGCCTATTTGAACTCAAAGTGGCGTAGTTAAATAATATAATATTAAAAATAAAGATAGTTTTGGTGCGTTAAAGACATTTTTTTAATTTATATGGCGACATCTGGCTAACAATACAAGCTGGAACACAAATACACATACTCTTACCAACACACCCCCAATTTGCTGCGCTCTTAGAAGCAAAAATATCTGTTTTTCTACGTCTATGTAATAAATTGGTGACAGGGTACCGTTGTCATGCAAATAGTCCCATAACCAAGGGTGGGTGGAGCTTGATCGCCATTAGGATTATGACGTCGCGGTGTTCTTCTTACAACATTTGAGCTTTAACCAAATGTCCGGGTAAAAAATGGCAAATAAAAATATTGTGTATTGGTTATAGATACTAAAAAAGGCCTACTACATTTTATTGTATCAAGGTTTTTATGGGCAAAATTTGTATTCGTAAAGCAAATTAAGTAAGATAGTAAATAGTGTAAAAACAGAACTACATTTTTTCTAAGCGATTGTCCCTCAATGTTTAATATATTGACCTGTAAATCTACAGTTCTTTGTATGTATATCACTAATAAAAACACTGTTGCGAAATTGAAATAGATGCTTAACAAAGTTTTTTAAGAAAACACCGCGAATTTTAAAAATTCCTAAAGCTATTTATTTTTATTATTGGACAACCCACGAAGGCTAAAAGCCTAAATACTAACGTACCGCAGAGGTAAAAAATTGATTTACTTGATCTTTTAACACTTTAAATATTGAAATGTGTAACAAGATTAGAAAGTCTACCATATCATACGTAGGTCAAATCAAGATCAAATATTGTAGCCAGGGCGATCAAAAATACCTCTCAATTTTTCAGAAAATCAAATAGCCATACCTCTCTTATTTTAAATGGAACACCCATGCTGATTTTTTACGATGACATTAGGGTCAAATAAAATACTCTTTCAAATGGCGTATGTGCCGCTCTATACCTATCTTTTTGTGCTTTTTAGTAAATTCTGCGCCTACGTAATTCTTTAGTTCAGATGTTTACTTAAATTTAAAGTTGGCTGTGACATAGCAGCCATTAATATTTTCTTAAGAAAATAATAACGACCATTTATTGATTACTAGCGTTTTAGTCAGCTTAAAAGAAGCCTCTGAATGATCTTAAATGAAAACCCTGCTTCTACAACAACCAGACGATATAATACATGGTAGGATGTGAAAAAAATGGTTTACTTTGGTCTGTGAAGTTGGCCCTGTGAAAGCAGGCCAGGGACCGCATCGGATAACCTTAATAGTTGCTTTAAAAAACTTTGACACAGGGATAATGGATAATGGAAGAAGCGGTTATAGGTCACAGAATGTCGTCATAACTGGACCAGAGGCGTTAGTTAGGATTGTTTAAAAACACAAGTTTTATCATTACCACATTCAGCTGAAATAAGTGTTATTGGAAGTAGCATTAAGCCACTAATGATTTTTCTGTGAACTTTAATATGGCAGATAATACAAAATATTTTAATTTTGTGCTTTTTTCCAACAAATTTACATTTTACCGCGTAACGGCTTAGTAAATGGGCATGGCTATATCACAGCCTACTTACATTTAAATAGACATTTGGAATAAAAATATGTTAAAACAGAATTTACTTCAAAACGTATAACAGATAGGTATAGGCAAATTCCTATGCACCATTTTGAAAGAGCATTTGGTTTGTCATCATGCGGCGTAAACAAATGCAGGCCGTTCCCATTTAAAATAAAGAGTTGACATTGCAACTATTCGTGGGTCTTCTGTAACTGAAATTATTTTTTCGATCACCCCAGTACGGGTATCGGCGATCTCGATTTGACCTACGTAGCGATAAGGCAGACTTTCCTGCTCTCGCTACACCAAATTTTGTAAAGTTTATGAGTTAATGTTGTGTCATAAAATTAACTTAACTGATAATGAATACCTAGACAGTAAAACTACAGTTACTGACATTTTAAACCAATGTAATACATTTGTTTAGGTGTTTTTCGATTTATTGTGCCCAAAGTATAGGCTATTAAAAAATCACTTGTTATCTTTCTAGAATATTTCCAATTGAATTTTAAGTTTCCATGGTAACCAAATATTAAACTAGCCTTTGATTGCCTCAAAAAGTGTTTGAAATTTATTGTAAAAGTGCCACAAACTCAACAGATATAAAAAAGTAGTATAAAACGTCGCTAGAAACAGAAACATATGTATGTCGTCAGTCTTTAAGAGAAATAAGAACATTAGCGTGGATCCAGCAAATTATTTTCTTTTTAAAAATATAATCAAATCTGTCCATTGACATAATAGTGGAACTATTTCAAAGTCTAACTAGTGTTGTTTTACAAGAGAAAATTCTGTCCGAAAAACGCCTAAAACGTTTCGAAACTACTACTTTATATCAACCTCAGGACTTTCTAACCTAAAATGCTTAATTTGACCGTGCTCGACGAGCGGCGTTGCCAGTTCGTCATTGTCTATTCGAATTCTGATTTTGTTCATTTCAGGGAAGGAACACGGGTGATGTTTTGGAACGTCCCCGTTGTGGGGACTCGCGATTGGCGTTTCTAGGGGGGAATAAGGGACAATGGGGGTTTCTAAGGGAGAATACGGAACGTAGATTCGTAGAACGTCTGGGCTAGGGTTGTGAGGGGTTGCTCGGGGTGTCGATTGGGCGCTGGTGATTGGTTTCGGAATTCCTGCGATACCTGAAAGACATTAAAAGATAAAGATAATATGTCAAACATCAGAAAGACAAATATGTGGGTGTTTCGGAATTAGGTGGTGATACTTAAGGTTGTAAATCATAAGACAATTTTAAAAAAAAGGCTTAAATAACCTAAGGATTTACACCCTTTAATAAAATGCATCTTATTCTAAAACACCCAGCATGAAAAGTCAAAATTTACCTGAACCAACTGAGCTAGCACCTCCCACCGAATTATCGCTCATATTACTATGAGTGTCCAAGCTATTTTCGTGAACTTGCGATCTAGTGACCGTGGAAAACACGGACAGGTCTGCGGTAGACGTCACGCTTGTGTCGGCCAATGAACGACGAGATCCGCCGTGTTCGCAATCCAATAAGGAGCTTGCGTCATCCATGGAGGGGTCAAAGGAGAATTTTGAGCCTAGAAAAGGGTGTTTTATGGAAAATATTTGGTAAAAACAGGGTATTTTCTAGCAATAAAACAATATTTATGTAATGTTTAGTGGTTTTACTAATGGGAACTAGTCTGGCAAGCGACGCATGTTATGTTTTTTTATTATTGGAAGTAACGAATAAGATTCAATATATAGAAATTACATTAATTCTACTAATTATAAAATATATATGAAATATTTTTATAAAAACGTACCGGGAAGATAATACGCTTCAAAAACAGAAATTTTTATAAAAAAAAAATGATAATTTTACATTATATTATTATTTTTTTCAAATCGTGTTTCTGGATGATATTCAAGTTTCTACGGAAAAAAATATAAAAATGGTCCAGTTTAGCTCTACACCAAACAACATATTTATTTGGATCTTATGTCGTTACCCATTTTTTAATTATAAAAAATGCAAAATTAATACAATTGCTTCTGTTAGTAAAAGAGCCTAAGATATTAGTAAAAATAACCTTCAGTTTCGTTTTAGATGCACTTTTATTTTTCGTTAAAAAAATATATATATAATATATAAATATTTTTAAATTATTAAAAAATCGTTTTTGGTAAATTGCTAACACAAACGGTTTTTTTTATTAATTTATGTTTTTTACGTGTAAGACAATCAAAAAGCTAAACAACTACTATTTTTTAAATTTAACAAGCTAGGCGCTATGTCTTGGTCTGGTGACCAACGTGGATTTGTTATTGGGCTATTATTCAAAATGACGATGTGTCACCGCGTCGAAAAAGAGTAGTTCGTACGCGCTTCCTGCCTCGAGGTGCCTCTGTTCCAGACCGGAAAACAATTTTTAAATGGGTTGCTAACCTAAGGGCAACTGGTTCTTGACTTTCCTAAATCAAGACAGCGATCCGAGATGAAACACTGCTATTCCTCAAGACATGGTGATAAAAGCGTGATGCGGAACTTCTAGGAACGCCTTCGCATAAAGTCGCTGCTAACGGCCGTCACTAGACGATATAATTTTGAAAACATAGTTAAAAAACCTTAAAGTGTGCTCTTTTTGAAAATAATAAAAGTTTAGCCTCATATTTTATAGTAGACTTTATTTGCTACCCAAATGTGGGAGTCCATTCTGCCGCACCCTCGTATAATCGAATACGTTTTTAACAATCTGCTTGTTCAGTTAAATGGCCGAGACATGCGCGTTTCTGGAGAAAGCCATTTTTACAATACTGTAATACTTTGAACAATACTCTAACAATTTATAACCACTCAGTTGCACATACGGAAAGATACTAAAATATATATAAAATTTATAATTCTTATTTAACGCAATTCGGTGTATTTTTACCTGTTCTCTTTGCACACAGACTGGTGCGCCTATGGTTTACAACCTTTCTAACCGTCCCGAGACATTTTTATTAGCTTACATACTGAATAAATTAACTAAATAAATCAACTTCTATATATATCTACATTTACATAGCCTACATTTTATAGATTTTCAAAAATACCTGATGGATATCCAAACTCTTCAAAAGTTATAATCCAACATCTTACTACCTTCATAAAGACAATCCCACATTTTTTTGAGACAGCTCTTTATATTCTTAAAACAAAATTAAAAAAAAAAAAGAAATAAAGTAATAAAAACATTATTAAAGGTTTAGCAACGTAACAATTTCTTCTAGGACGGATGCAATGAAATAAACTTTTTAATAAGGAGCGCTCGATCCCATTTAAGCCTATGTTCACTAAATTCTGTGACGTAATCTTTTTCCGTAATTCTTTGTTTACAATCGTACTGGAAGCTCTTTTCGCGGTTTTGGTGATATTTTTTTGCTTTTTAGTCATTGGACTCTTATATATGTTTAGTTTTTACTGCTTATAGTTAAATTGAGTAGTTATTAATACTGCAGTTACAGAAAATTTTAAAACCTGTAAACAGGGGTCACTGACCTTTGGATATTTTTTAAAGGAAATTTACGTTCAAATCGATATTAAGGGCAAGATACCATTTTTTTGATGTTTTTAAGTGATTTTATTTAATTTTATGCAAGTATTGGTTTATTTTGTCAAATAAAAA
>JACEGR010007926.1:0-42932 GCA_014170235.1 Listronotus bonariensis
CATAATAATTAAAATACTATAACGGTATACACTGCAGTTCATTAAGTGTGCAAGAAACAACAGTTAGTTTATGATTCCAAAATTAGTTGAAAGATAGTTTAATTAGGAGTCTGCCAAACGGCTGTTAAACTTTTTTATTTTTTAAGATAATTAAACAATATTTGGTACGTAGATATCTCAAACAAATATGCATTTTGCACGTATTTAGTTGTTTCCTATCAGTTCCTGTCTAGCCGGAATCCGCCCTTACTTTCTTACTTTAAATTGTACAACCTGATATGTTATTACTTATTTGAATAGAAAATGACTTTCCGAGTACAATGACACTACATTTGCAACTTTTTGACGTATAACCTTTATTATTTTTTAATTATTAATTTTAAATCTAGAGTGCCATGAATGCGATACAAAACAATTAATCAAGTAGTCACGGAAAAATGGAGGTGACAATCCTTTGTGTTTTATAGACTCTACAAAGTCGTCTTAAGTTTGCAAAATCGTATTTATGGTCTTAACTCAGTTTTTCATATGAACCGAGAGTGGCTCACTGTAATAGCTAAAAAATTCTTACCAACAATTTGATGCAATACAATCAATATTTTTACGTTAATTGTCTAGAAAGTGGGACCAACTCCGATTTTGACGAAATTTGGTATACGGGGTTCGTTTTCGAGATATTCATCATCAGACTTAATAACCAAAACTAACCTTAATTCACTATTTCTAATTCTTTTGCACTCAATTCTTGATTGAAAGCTAAATTGGTTCTCAATTTTTCATTTCCACCTCTAAAAACCCCATTTTTCTATTTATTTTACCCATTTTTCCATAAAATTGTGACGCTTCAGTTTCAATCGCAGTATCCTTGGCAGCGCCAAGGCTACTGCGATTGAAACTTAAAATGGTTAAAATAAATAGAAAAATGGTAAAATAAATAGAAAATGGGGTTTTTAGAGGTGGAAATAAAAATTGAGAACCAATTTAGCTTTCAATCAAGAATTGAGTGCAAAAAGAAGGGGGAAATAGTGAATTAAGGTTAGTTATGGTTATTAAGTCTGATGATGAATATCTCGTAAACGAAACGTTTCCAGAAAAAAATTCTTACAGATTCGTGATCAGCGCCCCACAAAAACCCCGTATACCAAATTTCGTCAAAATCGGAGTTGCTCCCACTTCCTAGACAATTACCATTTTTACTTAGTAGTATATCACAAAAATCCTTATTTAGTATTTTTTTTTCTCTAAAAGCAACAGCTTACTTGTATTATTATTATGGAACTTAAGGGGCAATAAATAATTATTTGTTATAACATTAGATACCGCATATATTTTTTTCTACCTTAATTAACCATTAGGAGTGTTACAAAAGAAACAGGTTGATGTGCTGGTTAATTAAATTAGGAAAATAATAATAATTAGTTAAAACGGATTTTTCTGATATACTTTTAACTTAAATATTGATTGTGTTGTATCAAATTGTCGGTAAAAAAATACACTTTTTATCTGTTATAGTGAGTCACCTTTGATCCATTTGAAAAACTGACTTAGGATCATAAATCCTATTTTTCAAACTTTAGGCGACTCTGCAGTGGCTATAAAAACAAAAAGATTGCCACATCCATTTTTCTGTGACTATTTGATTTAAAATTTGTCGTTTAATCGCATTCATGGCATTCTAGATTAAATATTAAAAATTAAAAAAATTTAGAGCTTAGATTTGTGAAAGTAGAAAATGTATTGCCATTATACTCGGAATGCTATTCTCTATTCAAATAAGTAAAAATATACCGGGTATTCCATTTAAAATAAGGAAGTTAAAGTCGTTTCCGCCTAAACCGAAAGTGATAGAACACAACCAAATATGCGAAACAATGCACATTTTTGTGTTATACCTACGTATTTTTTTTTAAATATCTTAAAATATAAAAAAGTTATAGGGGTTAGCCACCGGCTAGGAACACCCGCTATAGCAATATGTTTTAAAAATTGATATATTAAATGAAAAGGTACGACCTCCCACAGCTATTTTTAATTTTTAAGACAGTTTTAAATTACTTCGGTATAATAAAAAAAAGTGTATTATTATGTTCTTATACTTTTACAAAGTCATTACAGCCAATTTACTTATGAATACATTTTATTAGGTTTGTGCAATTTAGCTGCATTAATTTTTTTAGCTAACCGTCGACTTTTTGTGTCTTGCAACGATATTTTGAAAAATTATATTATTTCAAAAATATATTTTTCTTTGTTAAAAATGCCATTTTAATTTGCTTTTATATGCAACCGAACTAAAAATTAGAAAATAATTTTTCATTAAAAAAAATATTGTCATTTCATAGTAAAAAGCGTGGGGTGCATTTTACTATTTTTTCATAACTTTTCCATCATAGATATTTGCAAATATAATAATTATAACATTTTAATATATTTATCACCCCACGCTTTTTACTATGAAATGACAATATTTTTTTTAATGAAAAATTATTTTCTAATTTTTAGTTCGGTTGCATATAAAAGCGTGTTTTTTTAGTTTTTTTAAACTATTAATTATTTTTCATTTTTTAGTTTCTTTGACAAAATGGCGAAAAAATTTTTTAATGAACAAGAGTGGCATCTGTTGGCAACTTTTCAAACTTTGCTATTAAATGAAGAAGAAACACTAAAAATTTCTTCTTCATTTAATAGCAAAGTTTGAAATGTTGCCAAAAGATGGCAACCTAGGTGTTGTTTTTATAATATAATGGAATTTTTTTTTCCTGGCGATCCAAAAAAAGATAACGGGATACTGTTTGCAGATTATTGCATTGTCATGTTTCCTTAATACGTGTGCAAAGTTTCAAAGAAATCGAATAGCTGGAAGTTGGTTAAAATTAGGCTCAAAGATTCCGTTACATACATAGATACATACATAGATACATACAACCCAAGCTAATAAAAGATTCTAGTAGGTGACCTTGTTATTCAAGCAAAACTTAAATTCTTAAAAATATTTAGTTATCACATATTATTAAAATTTTGCAAAAGAAAAGTTCTTCTAAGCAGTGTTTTAGGTTTTTTTTTGGTTATCCTGCATATCTTTGTTTATTAAAAATGATCTACTACTTATACAGTTTAAGACCCACCTCTTATAAAGAATAAGAAAATTTCTGCCAAAATGCAAATTAAAAAGTTTTACATTTGTTAAGTTTTTAATGAACCACACTGTATATTCCTCAGACTAAAAATACTTACCTTGTAGTTCTTGCTCATATAATTCATTTATGTCTGCCTTGTCTAGAAAAAAAACAATGCTTATTTAAATGTTATCACTTAAAAACCTCAGGCTTATTGAAAAAAGTACATAAATAAATAAATATAAAGTTTTTAAAATATTGTATTATTTCAAATAACGTAAGTGCAGAAAAACAAAAAATACAAAGTACTAAACTAAAAAAACCACCTATAGCGATAATTTCTACTTTATACCATTTTCGATTGGGAGGCCATTTTGCTTCTGCTTCTAAACCATTTAGCCTAAATCTTGTTTTAGGACATACATAACAAAAATATTATCGTCCAGAAATCGTACTAATCGAAAGTCGTCTAAAACAAAGTAATGCTCCCTTTTAATGTCATTTCCTAATATATTTTAATAATAAATTGTTTTACCTTTTTCTTTTAAGACCCTTCATGAGTATCACTTTTATATCACGTATTAAAAAACACCAATAAATTAGGTACACCTTATATCACTCTTTTAAAACTAAATAACGGTTTTAAAAGTCAAACATACGTCTTCCAAAGAATGCATAAAAAATGTGTAAAAGGGAATTCGCATAGGAAAGAACCTCGGAAAATGATTTAGTGGTGGAAAGACATGGCGGTATAAAATGTGTTTTAGGCATAAGTCGCAGTTTTATTTATCTGTTTCTTTTCTGTTTACATAATTTGCATACTACAAAAAAGGAACAAATTTACACGTACGAAATCTTCCTTCTTCGGATCTTAATATAAGAAAATAGTTAGTCGAACGACAATGTCAAGGTTAACATAAAATGTACAAAATCGCTTAAAATAGTGTCTATTTATTTTACAATTGATTTATGCTGCCGTGGTAAATACAAGGTAAAAAAGAGAAAAATATTTAAAAAATCATAGTTTCTCATATTAGTACATGGTAACCAAAAATAGCAACAAAAAAACTATAATTTTTAACGGATTCTTTTTTTTATTATTTTTATACCCTTTAATTTTTTAACGGTAAAATCTACCATAGTGATTTTTAAACGCGAAAGAGGTGATTGCTTGATAAATTGGGAATTGGGACCAAAAAATGTATTACTTATTTTATTTACACCGGAATAATACGTTTTTTTATATACAAGTTATACAGGGTGTCTCTAGAAAGTGCGGAAAAAATGCTACCACAAATTTCTAAGGCTAAATATGACGATCTAACCAAAATTACCCTTTTTCAAAAGTGGATGATTTTATAGATACAAGGTGTTAAAAATTCAATCTGGTTTTGGTTTTTCATAAATAATTTTGTTTATAATAGGTGTATTGTTACAAAATATGGCTAAAGAGAGCTCTCAGAGGTAAAAATTAGAACCTGCCATCAATTTCACCTTAGTTTACCTGTAAAAGTTATACGTGATAAAATTTATTTGATCAGCCATTTTTAAGACATTTAAATTTAATGCCGCCGCCAGACATTGGGCCAACTACGACAAACTTTGGCAAACAACCATTGTGTGGACGGGTAGTTCATCTACATTCGTCTTGATTGGCCCAACTTTTCTCGAGTCCGCTTACTTACAAATAGTTTGCCAAATGTTTTGACAAATAGTTCGGCCACAAGTTCGCCCAATATGTGGCGGCAGCATTAAAAATTAACTCTCTGTATGGTCAAGTCTAAGCAATACAGGGTGTTTCAAAACAAGATGCTGATACTTAAGATTGTGAATTCTTAGGTAATTTTAGGAACTTCAGAGGGCGCCACCTGTGATATTTTGCACAAATTAAAAACGAAATACCTTTTTTAAGCCACTCTGTATGTAACATTTTAATAAACAATTTTATTTTTTAATATATTTCACATAAAAAACTATACTAGGTAAAAGTTGATTTAAGCAGCCGTTGCTGAGATTTCTAGATTAAAAAAATCACTTCCTATTTGGCCAGGTGTAAGCTATACAGAGGGTTTCAGAATTTATTGCTAATCTTTTAGAGTGTAAATCTTAGGTTATTCTAAGAATAAAAGTTTAACTAAACCTATATCCTAAACGGTCTAACGTTTGTAAGGTCAAATCGTACAAAAAAAGCCATGTTTTCGTGATTTTTTTTGACGACACAGTTAAAATTTATTTACTCAACCAATGGTACATTAAAGTATGACATTCAAATAATGTTTCATCAAATTTTTACAAAAAATATTAAAAAATACGGCAATGGCAGCAATTGTTCGGACGTGTCTCGAAAAAAGTTGAATTGCGGTGCCCCTCATAACTTGGTGCTGGATCATCCGAAATCAAAAATCAAAGTTCATTCGTTAGATAATAGTTTTCCCAGGTAACGCTGTCGAGTTTTTTTTTCCAAATTTTTTCATATATTCGAACACTTTGAAGTGAAAAACACAATTTTGTGGGAAAAAATCGGCTAATTTGTTATTGCAAAATCAAAATTATAAAAAAAACTCGACAGCGTTACCTCGTAAATGATGTACAGAAATAGTGTTTAAAATTTCAAAAGGATCGGTGCAGTAGTTTTGGACTTATCAGGGGCACCGACTTTGAAAACGTGAGTTGTGAATTGAATACCTTACCCCCTTAAACGAATGCGCTTAAAAAAACTCTACAGCGTTACCTCGTAAATTATGTACAGAAATAGTGTTTAAAATTTCAAAAGGATCGGTGCAGTAGTTTTGGAGTTATCAGGGGCACCGACTTTGAAAACGTGAGTTGTAAATTAAATACCTTACCGCCCCCCTTAAACAAATTATTTTCTACAAGAATGAAAGGAATAAAACTTCTTACTGATTGTAATTTCCTGCAATGTAAGGTTGCATCTGTCAAACACTGTCCGATCTAAAGATGCAGATTTTCAAATTCGCCAAAGGTTTTTCTTCAGAGCTAATTGAGGTCACGAACGGCAGATCGGTTTCGAACTATTTGGTTCTCACCGGTACGGTGTAGGCGATTACAAAAACTCTAAAGAAATCCCTTAAGAAATTGTAATGGTGAATAAACGTAGTAGCTTGCATCACGCCCTCTGTCGACACTGTGTAAAACTAAGCAAACCTAGGGTCTCGAAACCAATACTTGACAATAATAAGTATGCTGTGTTCGAAATTATTCTACAAAAATAAAAGAGTCAAAACTCCGTACTGCTGGTTGCATCTGTCAAACAATGTCCGATCTGGATACGCATATTTTTACACTAGCCAAAGGTTTTTCTTCAGGAATTTATATGGAGTTTTTTTATCTCCTACCCCGTCCTGATAATAATCAAATAATTTGAAACCGGTCTGCGGTTGGTGATCCCAATTTACTTCGAAAAAAACCTTTGGCTAGTGTAAAAATCTGCATCCTCAGATCGAAAAGTGTTTAACAGATTCAACTTTGCAGTACAAGAACATTATAAGCAGTAAGGATTTTACCTCTTTCGATTTTGTAGAATAATTTTAACTGCTCGTCAAGGACGCTTATTTTTTAAATAGTCTTAAATTAAATTAATTGCGATGATAAAAAAATAATTTATTTAAAAAGGACACACAAATTAAAATTTACATTTTTTAACAAAAGGCTAAATCAGCTTGCCGTGTAAAAGAAGCAGCTCACAGAGCCAAAGAGCCGAAGGATTCGCTATTAATTTTTTTAAATCTTAATTTTAAAATTCTTGTTGGAAATTTATTTTTTAAAACAAATATTAATCATTTAAAAGATCTTTTAAATGCCACATTTATTATATCTATCCTTATTGGTTTCGGAAATATGGCCATCCAAATCAGAAAATCAGGTTATTATTATAGTAACGACATGTTGTGGTAGGTAAGAGTATTGACTTCATAATCTAGCGTTATAAATTACTCATCAGGAACTTTAAAATATTGTGCCACAACCCCACCTATATTTAATTTAGACGGGAATATTATAGAAATGCACGGTATATCTTTTTTAAAATACAATTTTTCAAAATATATTTAAAAAAATATGTTTTTCACATTTTAAACAAAAAAACTTTTGCTTAAGCTAGTTTAAAAAAACAAACAAATAATAAATTATGTTATAAATATTTTAGTCTTTCTTTGGTTTTTAAACGATTTTACTTAACCTGTTTATTTATTTGTAATTTACTTATCAAATTTGATAATTGGAATTTGACCCCTTCCCAAAGACAAATCTATCCGTCAAAATAATACATTCCTTTTCATTATTGTAAATGCAAGATGGCCGCCAATACGAAATGGCGGATTATATTACTTCGCAGAAACCTCAATATGGGTATTAATGGGTATCTCTATTCTACCAATCAAGCCCACAAGGGTGGATTACATATTTTTTCCACCACACTCAAAATTAACTCAATAAAATTATAAGTATCAAATAACACAAAACTTGAAAATAAATTTAATAAAAAAAATTGAAAACGGTTTTATTACAAAAAAATAATGTAGGTTATGTACTGAAAGCTTAAACACAATTCGGTAAGTCCTAGCTACCAGATCGCCCCAATTTTCTTATTAATCTTGGGTATTGATCAGAAACAATAAATAAAATCGTTAGGCACTTAAAATTTCTATTATAATATTTACCCTGGATCTGGGGCTACGCCCAATGATTTTCTAAATTCACATACGTTGTTTTTTTGTTGGACGGCAGAATATCCAAGATTGATGAGAAGATTGGTATCTAGGGTTTGCCGAAATATATTTTTAGCTTTCAGTACAATAAAACCGTTTAATTTTTTTTATATAATTTATTCTTTAGATGCACTACTTCAACTTATCAATTATGTGTTAGGAATCAATCGTCTATAAAAAGGATTAAAAAGAAAGTGATTTTTATAATCACAATTACCATATCTTAAGCCATATGGTTTTCAGTTAGTATGCAATTTATTTAACATAAGGTAACCAGAAGTTATTCTAATTTATTTACAACTGATTAGCCATAGTTAAATTAAACAACCTTTACTTCTAAGAATTACGACAATATTGTAAGGCCTGTTATGCCCAACAAGCTATACAGTTGCGATACAGTTGTTAATGGCTACTAAAAGCAATTGAGATATCCTTTATTGGTAAAGAATATCATCGTAAAACAATCGGATTTCCCTTAACCTATCATGAAAGCTATTATGTAGGTGATACTGAAAATATTAATGGACTAGAACAGAACTAATCTATTTTGTATTTGTTACATTAGGAAAAAGGCAGTGAAGTAATTGTACAAATTGTGTAAAACCTATCAAATATCATAGTACTATTGAGAAGTTATGCGTTTAATAAAAGTTATTGAGCTCCTTATTTTCCAATTAGTGCATGGACCAGTAATAAAAAGACTTTATGATAAGAACCATTTTAAAACCTTTTTTGGAATGTTTCTTTAGACGAGTCTACCACAAATATTCATACCGGCGCTTTAACCCAGCCTGTCATTGTCAAATATTTTGGGTATGTTTACAACAATGTTTGACATGCAATTATTAAACATTGTGCCAAAAATGGTAACCAGCCAAGTCCAATACCCAAAACATGTGTTTGGGTCTTATGGTTCCATGACAGTAACCGTTACCATTTTGGGAACAATGTTTAGAAATTGCGTATAAAACATTGTGGTAAACAAAAAGTGCATTTTCGCCCAGTCCAACACTCGAAACATTTGACATTGACAGTCTGGTTTAAAGCGCCACTTTTACATATGGCGGTATGATTATTCGTGGTAGACTCGTCAAAAGGAACCCCTCCAAAAAGGTTTTAAAAGGGTTCTTATTCATAAAGTCCATTTCATTACTGGCCCAAGCACTAAATATTTGAATATTTCAGTACATGGACCCTATTGAAGAAATTAAAAATAAATGGATTAAACAATAAAAACTACAGCATTTGGAGCACATAATTTTTGAGCTTTATAAAAGTTGTGTACGAGTTGTCGTACACATTGAAGCAACTACTAACTACTGTTAGCAAAAGAAAAGGGAATAGTTTTAACATTGTCCAATTAAATGTAGGTACAGAATTATATCATGATTTAAAAAAAATTATAAACTGAAGGCAATATAGTGTCCAAACAGTTTGAAAATACTTAAACATTTCAGAGAATTTTGAACCAAACTAAACGAAATTCAGTACTTCAGGGTAAAACCATACTTTAAACTGGGTGTCAGGCAAAAATCAATTTAAAGTTTTTAAATTTAAATGAGATAAATTTTGCTATACAATGGTCTATAGGTAATATTGTTCTATTAAAGTATTATTACTAAAAACCAATGTTTAATTTAGTAAAAATATTAGGTGTAAAATGCCTAGGTACCTTTCACACCTTGCAAATTTCAAATTAGTGACTTGACAGTTCTGACATAAACCCAGGACCTCGGAGTACCGAATTTTGTTTATTTTGGTTCAAAATTCTCTGAGATATTTAAGTGTGTCCAAACTTTTGGACACATTGTGTAAGGAGGCGTTGTAGCTATTTTTCGCAGGAAATCAACTTCTTGACCAGACTAATTCGTATAAAAACCATAAAAAGTTTTATATAATTATTTAGTATAATTGTAAAAAATACATGTAGGCTGCATTTAAAAATCTGTCAAATAAAAGCTTCTTCTAGAAAAATGCTTTAAATAGGTTTAAATAAAAGTGCAAAAGTATGCGTGAACTTATCGGGTAAAAGGTCAAGCAACGCAGGATGCATATGAAATTCCTGCTTTGTGAAGTCAGCCACGATGTTTCTTGGAGACGTTCACGATTGCAATCGATTTCCATATATTTCCTCTGATTTATTCCTTTATGTTAAATAGTGTAATAAAACACATACTATTTTAAACCGTCTTTATTTTTACATATGTACACTGATTACTCCGTTATTGTGGACCGATATTAAAAATATTTTTTTCCATAAGAAAACTAAGTCTAAATCGCAAGAGAGAAAGGTACCAGACCTATTTTTTGTCTTTGACGTATGGCAAAGCTGCCTTTAGTTAATTATATGTTTATATAATAATCTATGCTGGTTGTTTAAACAATCAAGGTAGTAAAGGTAACTTTAAATTTTTTAAATTTGTCATGGATTGTCATTCAGCTATTTTATTAAAATTTTATTTTTGTCTTAGTCGTTTTCCTTTATACTTAATTTATACCTATTATAAAAAAATTGCCGTTCTGTGCGAACAGTTTAAGTAAGAGAAAAAGATACTAGGTATGTATGTAGTAGTGTTTTTAGTGTATGGTCACCGATAAAATAAAGATAATGATAAACTGAAAAGAGAAAAATAAACATAAAATTAAACTGAAATGACTTCAAAATAAATAAAGTAACTAAAAATTTTAAAATAATAAATAGACGATAATTAAAAACATAAAGTCGGGTAATACCGTTTGGTGCTAAAGTATGAAAAGGATACATTAGTTTAGTTCTAATATTTAGTACTTTAGCGCACATGTTAATACCCGACTTCATGTATTTGATTTTTTTCTTTTCCTTATTTTTAAATTTTAGGTTATTTTATTATTTCGAAGTGGGTTCAGTTTTTTAAAGTTTATTATTACAACGTTTTAACAAATAATACAAAATAATTAGTTTAAAATATCTACATTTTTAATAGTTGCAACAAACAATAAATCTTAACCGCGTAATTTTTATTAACCTAAAATTATAATTATATGCTTTGTTTTTTTGGTTATTTAGCTTTGGTGTAAGAATTATTGGTCTGATTAATTCACTAATTGTAAGTACGTTTATTTTACACCAGAAGTAAGGATTTACAAAACAATATCGCAAATTTCAGGTATGAAAATCTCGAAATAACCGCCCACGATTATTTTATGGATTAACAATTTAAATCTTCAAAACTATTAGGATTAAAAATAGGATAAAATTATTAACATAAAAATATTAAAAATAAGTGTTAAAATTTAAGGCTTAACGTGGTGCTTTCCAAGTTTTTAAATTCTTTATTCCTGAAAGTCAATTTTGGTGGCACTTCCGGTAAACCCGAATATTGGTATTACAACGTTAAAGGAATTACAAGCAGAAAAACGCAAAAAGCCAACCTAACTTCCAGGATAAAGATACAATGGAAATAGCAAAAACAATGAGGTCTTTTTCTCCACCAGCTAGTGCTTCTGATTTATTGGAAGCACAAAATAAAAAGAACTACTCGGCCTTTTAGAAGAGCAAGTGGTAACTACAATTCACATATCTCCTTATAGGCAGTTAGGAAAATAAACACCCATTTTAATTTTACTTTTGAAGTTTAATAAATCAAAGTAGTTTGGACGACCAAGAATCTTTGGGAATGGAAATGGAAACAAAAATGGGCAATGATAATGGGGACGATTTAGCAGATATGACAGAATATGACGAAAGACGTCCCATTGACAATAGCATAGTAATTCGGGTTAGTTCTGGTTAGTAAAAAGTTTAAAAAGTAATATAAACCTTTTTGAGCATCATTTGTTGGTTTTAATCTATAAAAATGGCGATTATTATTTTCGAACGTCATTTTCTCAAAAACTAAAGCAGCTAGAGGAATAAAGCTTGGGCATATGTATTTCCTTAGAAAGTTGGGATTAATGCTCTTTAGACAGTTTTATTCTGTTAAAAATAAATCAATACAAAGTGTTTTGCATTGTGATGTATTACCAACCTCTTAAGTTTAATTTTTACCTATAAAAAGCATCAAATAGTTACTGGAAAACTAATATTAGAATTCACCCAAAAAAAAAATGAATTACTTTCTTTAAAAAATATTAAAAATATTGACAGTACCTTTTCAATAAAGTAATATATGTCTAAAAGTTAATTTTTATCAATTAAAATTTAACCCTTTCGTTCTTTTGGCACAAAAATAAATAATTTACCTGAATTAAAGATACACTAAAATAAAGAAAAATGTAGATTTTATCATTTAATATTATTTTAAATATGACGAATAACTTTTGAAATAATGCAGCTTTGCAAAGTACAATGTATATTTAAATATTGTATATAATTTATTGATTATTAAAATAATAACTTACTGTAGCAAACTTTTTCTAGGGTAACAACACAACAAAACAAATGTAATCGTAGGCTGAAAATGGCAAGTGACATTTTGCAATTGGGTAATTCATTATTAGATATTCAATAAAAATTACATTTTCTATTAATAAATAATTATTTATACATATAAATTATATAAATAATAGCTTTTGCCTCTCAATGGCGGATATTGGGTCACAAAGAGAGTGGAAATGATTAAAGTTAAGTACTCAATAGATATTGCAAATGTCAGACCTTTTTATATTTAGTAGGTTAAGCTAACTTTTGTATTGTTTTACAAAAACTATTGAGTCAAGTAATTTTCCATTCTTCATTCTAAAAATTAAGTTGCCAAATTAAGTGAATGAATTGATGTAGGGATTAATCTAAATTTTAAATTTGGACGTAGGCGTGCTTTTCTGCTGTAAATTTAATATTTTTTATTTATTACAAACTGTATGAAATACTATTTACACATGTTTTTTATTATAGGCTTTAGTTTGTTTTTGAAAAGTATCCAAAAGCTGAAGCCGCATGTGTTTTAATATTTTATATACTCTTGTCCATTGGACGTCCAACCCTACCATGTATGATTTAAAAAAGGGGTTAAGCATTACTTGTCACCCCGATAGCACTTATAGATAGCAGGGTAAATTCAAACCTAATTCCCGGAATCTAAAAAGGGTGTTCTCGAGTTGTTAGACGGTGATAAGATAATAACCAAATTATGAATTTGGAATTTTTGAGTTGCTTGACAAAGATACACCTCTAGAAAAACATTGCTAAGTTCCTCGACGGTAAAAACCAAATGATTTATACCATTTTTTCTGACTTGCTTTATATTGCAGTTAAAACACGTTTATTTTAATAAGGTTGTAACTTTTGCACAGCCGACCGTGTTAAATTTTTTATACCTGCACGGTCTAAACCTATTCATGAAAGACCAAAAGAAAGAATTGACACAATTTTTAAGTGAATTTATAAAGTGTTTAAAGTATAAAGTGTACTGTGTATTAGTCATATGTTTAATTAAGGAATAATAAAAAAATACTTACAAGAACTTACCATGACCTCACCTATACTTTGTTTTCGGTAGAAAATAATTGAGTATGTCAAGAAACAAAACACCGAAAACAATATTTTATGTTATAATATATTAACCGATATAAGGGATGCCTAATAAAGTTGGTGATGTTGGTTTTTACCTGTCGGTAATGAGGTCACCTCTGAGAACTTAATTATCCTCCCGTCTAGCAACTCGACTATGTCAGTCTAGGAATTCCTGAAATTCAACAATTTTATTCTGTTTTATCTGCGTACGTCTAGCAACTCGAATATCGAAAAAGTACACAATTCTAGCTACTGTTTTTAAAACGGCGCCGGCGCATGATTTGTCACCAAATTATTTGTAAATCACTAAAATATTTAGTGTTATAAATGCTATTAAATTTTTTTGATTTTAAAAGTTTAAGAAAGTCTAAGCTTTAAAATAGTTTTTAATTATCTACCAGGTTAAGTTTTACCAAAAAACAGTAGGTATTACTAGGTATTACTTATAAGGTTAACAATTAACTCCTTAAATGCATAAAATCCCTAATTGTTTTTAACCTTTTTTTTCTTTAGTAACTGCAATTATTACACCGGGTATTTAACTATACAATCCATGCAAAAGATATTGCCTTTCATGCTTACATAAAAATATTCTATAAATAGCAAAGAAAACTTAATACTATAACATGTTAAAAAGAGTAAACGCAATATCCTTATTTTACTCTTCATTGGTTTTAAACTGGTAATCCATTAATTATTTATTTATAGCTGGCCACTGCACATTAAACAGGAATGGATTAAGTTAGGTTTTGCATTTTATACATGCATATAGATATTTTTGTAATAAAATATATTTTTAAAACTAAATGTACAAAAATTATTTAAAAAATCTCTTAAACTCTAAAACTTACTAAAAAGAATATTTAAACGTTATTATTTACGTTCTAAAAGGCGCTATATATATATATTTTACTTTCAAAAATATTGCGTTTGACCAAGCAATATCCTCTTTTTGCATTATACAAACATTGTACTCTTTTAGAGAGTTAAAATTGTAGCATAAAAAATTACCCAATAAGAAAAATTCCTTTTCTCCACGACTATTGTTTTGAATGGTGTTTTTTAATCGTTAACATGAAGTTAAAGTACTCCATTCTAGTACACTACATAAAGTGTTAAAAAAGTAACTTTAACACTTTGAAGCTTTTTTCACACTTTGAATTAGTGTTTTGTTTCAATGCCTACTACAATAAACTTAAATATCAATTTATGCAATATATCTAACAGTAAACGTGACATCAACTAAACCAAACGGCCAAGTTACCTTTGATTTCCTCATTATCTTTAGTTCATGTGTCACTGGTTTTTAAATTTGACAGATTGCAAATAAATTTATTAGAAATTATTAAAAAATATTAGTAATAATGAATTTAGCTGACTAAGAATTTGAAATGGAATTTATACTGTTTTGGTATTATTTCTACAAAAAGTAAGTACATACAATTTTCTAGAAATTTAATAATAAATGCATAGTTATTAAGAGGATAATTATTGTCGCTTAAAAAATAAGGAGGCTATGATTTTTTGTTGCAATATAATATCCGTGCTGCAAAAATTAAAATTAATAAGTTTAGATAAATAAAACATGTGTAAAATGGTATTTTGGAAAATTTTTATATGGTCGTGGAAAAATATAGTATGTAACACATACATAGTGTCTTTTTTTCACTCATGGGATTGCCGCATTTGCCTAACGGCTCGTGCTGTCAAACTTCCCATTCGTTAAAAATCATTTTAGTCACTTGTTACATAAATTACTATTTCTACATATGTTATAACTTACATTCTTTAAATATTTTCCTAAAGAATAACACAAATATTGAACCAGTGGCAGATTAAACAATTGTGAGTTTACCTCTAAATTTTAGGGATGAGTCACAACCTCGTCAGAAAGATTAATTGTTATCTCATTTTAAAGATCGTCTAACCATTATCATTTTTCTTAAGTTTCAAGTATTTTGCTCATAAAGGTAATTTATTTTATACATTAAAACAAAATTAAATTAAAATTTTGATAAGCTGTCATATCAACGGAAATAGTAGTAGAGACTTTAAGCCTGGCACTTATAATTAGAGTCGAGAGACCTTTAAAATAAGGTATAACTCGACCCCTCTTTCCATTTAAGATACAAGATTTTGGTGGTTAGTCTCACCCCTGTGAAAGGGATGCAGTTCAGGGGTGAAAGAGGCAAAAATATATTTTTCCTCCAAAATCTTAACAGTTTTTCCTTAAATGACATAAACTGTTGTTTCCTTTAAAATGGCCACCCTGTATGTAAAAAGATCTAATTAAACTTTTTTAACAGAATACGGTTATATTTTAAGAAAGAACGGAAAATGTATTACATGGGTTCAAAAACTCAGTAACCTTAGTTACAACAATAAAAAATGTATTATTTTAGTTTAAAAAGTCAGTAACTAAAGTTACTTAATAGGCATTTTTTTAATATAACATGACCATATATATACGGTCCAACTGGACAGGCCTCGAACTTCCCACTTTGTTCGTTCTTTTATCCCTAGAGTTTCTAGGTTGTGGAACTTGCTGCCCGCGGAGGTCTTTCCTTCCCCCAAATCTTCAAGTATTTAAGTCCCGTGTCAACAAACTCCCTCTTACCTCGCTTAAGACACCCACGGTACGTTAGTATTTAGGCTTTTAGCCTTCGTGGTTTGTCTCAAACTCAAACGAAAATCATTTGGTAAAACAATTAAAGATTTTTGTTTTAATAGTTAAGATTAGATAAGAGGATGGATATTTATAAAGAAATAAAAAGGATTTTTTCTAGAAAAATTCTTAAAAATATTTTTGTGATACACCTGTAATTTTTATAGACCAACTCTTTTCTAAATTCGACTCTGTTGTAGTTAAGGTATTTTTACAAGGTATACAGGAATAAGGTTAGTGGGCGAAGTTAAACGCCCACTAACGTCAAACTTTCCAAGATGAAGAAGACCATATGGTGAGAGATATGGAACATAAGGGAAACAAATAACATACTAACCTTTAAATTTTTACACCTTCTACACTTAAAAGTAAACTAAAAACTAGACTATGCTATAAAAAAATATTAGAAGAATTTAGGTTCTGAGTTGTCTTCTAAATAAAACCTATAAAATAGGTGTATTTTTAGTAAAATGTTGATTTATTGTCGTATTCTTTTTTGTTTTTTTATATTATTATCTTATGTACATATCAAGCAACAAGTTTTAAATTTCCCCCTCCCTTAGCTTTATTTTTATATTTTATCGTACAAAATAAATAAAAAAGTGTTTTAATGTTGCTTACTTATGTAGTATCTAAATCAGTAATTAAATTTATATTATATCTAAAGATATATAGATACAAAAAGAAATTATTTTTTTAAATGAAATAACTCATACATTTTATTATCATTTTCGTTTTAAGAGTTAAAAAGACACTACACTTATTATATATATCTTAATTACTTTCAAAAATATGACCAATCTAAAAAGTGTAAGTGTAAATTTTAATTGGGGGTCGTCCAAAAATTAGGTGTGGTGTTTTTTAATTTTTGACCCTTTGCCCCCTGGTGAGATTTGCTTAAACCCCAATCTCACGTGGGATTTTTAAAAGTTAATAAATGCGTTGTTTTGTAATACAATACGCCCCAAAATAATGGGATTGTAAAAAGACACCATTCCTAAAACCAAAATTCATTTTGTCGTCGAAATAACTTTAACGAGCATAAAAGGCTCTCGACCAAAAAAGTGACGCTGCATCACAGGATACCTTTTTCTAGGGTGCCCTCCCGAATCTCGTTAACTTTTTCCTGTTTCTAGCAGAAAAAAAACGTGATATTTGCACAGTTCCACTTCCCTCACGGTGAGATTAGGTAAGATTTACCTCGACCCCTTCTTCCCCTAAATACCTGGCGTAATTTATGGTCGCCCCCTTAGGTATATTAAGGCATTATGAACCGTTAATACTTAGAAAGCATATTAAAAATTGTTTGTATGGCCATATTTTCAAAACTATTATAGATAATAGAAAATGAAGTATTTTTGTAACGCTCTTTGAAATATTCTTTTAATGCTTATTCCATAAACAGGATTATCCATTTAAAAACCTTTTTTTCTTTGGACAATCCACGAAGGCTTAAAGCCTAAATACTAACATACCGTAGGTATCTTAAGCGAGGTAAGAGGGAGTTTGTTGACACACGGGACTTAAATACTTGAAGATTTAGGGGGAAGGAAAGACCTCCGCGGGCAGCAGGTTCTACATTCTAGAAACTCTAGGCATAGAAACGAACAAAGTGGAAAGTTCGGGGTCTGTCCAGTTGGACCGGTATAAGGATGCATACGCGTGGCACCACGAGTTTTTCTGCTGGGAACCGTGATTGAAAGAATTATTTGTGGCGAGCAGTGGGTGTAGTGGCTAGCGTGTCAGCCTCTTACCGCAGCGATCCGGGTTCGAATCTCGGAGTCGGACATCGGATTTTTAAATAGCTCGTCACCTCACAGTTGGCAATGGCAAACCACTGTGTAGTATTCTGCCATTTCTAGGTAGTAATTATTTAAAAATGACGTCCGTGGTGGCACTACCGCGTTGTCTAAAAGGTGCTGTGAAATGCAACTGCATGTTTCAGTGCTTGGATAACGTTGACAGATCACGACAATATTGGGTTAAACATCCAGTAACCCGGCACTCACGGTCCACTGGTATTTAGGCATAAGCCTTCGTGAGATGTCATAAAGATAAAAAAAATTATACTAGACAATTCCTCAGAAGAGAAGCCATGGAAGTATCTATAAAAAAGCGATAAATCCGCCACAGCTCGATGATGGGCAAGAGAGGGAAGCCTTTCTGTAAGTAAAGGATCATTAATGAGACGAATTTTTTTTTTGAATAGAATCAAGAATGCTGAGGGTTGTGGGGGACGCCATGCTCCAGATATGAGAACAATATTCCAAAGGGGTCGGATTTGGGACACATATAAAGTGAATAAATTAGAAGGGCCAAAATACTTTTGGCTCGAAAGAGAAATCCAAGCTCTTTGAAGCTGCCGTGGCTATAGATACAATGTGTTTGTGCCAGTTAAGGTTACTTTCAAATGTGATGCCCACAAGATTGAATGTGTCTTTGCTTTATAAAACATGACCGCTCATAAGTAGAGGATAAATATTTGATGACTCTTTTCGCGACAAGGAACATGATTGTGTTTTGGATGCATTAAAATGGACGAGATTTTTGGCGCCCCAATCCAATATTAAATTAAGATCCTGCGAAAGAGATATCTGCATCGCTCTGCGTTTGTTTTACAAATCAGGTAGTGATGGGTTTAGGAACCTGAAAATTGGAGTGAAGGGTACTATTGTCGGCGAAACTATGAATGGAATTAGTTGTGGACGAGAAAAGGTCGTTGTTGTGAAGAACTGTGCCAGAACTGAACACTGAGGTACTCCAGCTGCTTGGCACTTGGTGAAAGCTTGAAGAATGTCCGTCCATAATAATTGATATACGTCGATCAGATAAATAACTAGAAAGCCAAGTATAGAGTTTAGTTGAAAGACCATAGGAGGAAGTTTAGTAAGAAGTGCGGCATGCCAGACCTCAGTCAAAAGCTTTGGATATATCAAGAGCAAGGATCTGGGACTCACCTTGTAACTCAGGATACTTATTTCAGCAGAGTGATACGAAGGAAAAGATCTGCTGTAGATCTTTGTGGCGAAATCCATACTGTCTGTAATGCAAAATTTTGTGTTTTTTAAATACTTAAGGATTTGCAAATTAATGAATTATTCTATTACTTTACAAAGAACTGAAAGAATTGAAATTGGTCTATAGTTAGATAGAAGAGATTTAGATCCTTTCTTGGAAATAGGTTGAACACGTGCATTCCAGCTGCGGTAACATTTTTTCAAAACGACTGCTGATATGCCGTCCAGCCCAGACGATTTCTTGGTGTTAAGAGAAGAAGCGGATGCGCTTAATGTGTTTCACCTTAAAAATAATATCGGGCATTTTATGAGGAACTTGGGTAATAGTTGGAATTGGATGATTTACGGGAGGGTCAAGAGTTGAATTGGCAGAAAATTGTTTAGCAAATAATTCTGCCTTTTCTTAAGTGGTAGAAATAATTTCATCTTTCAAAGTAAGTGGTGGAAAAGAACTGGTACAAAAATGTCTTCTTATGTATTACGCAAAGGACCAGAAAGGTTTGCTGCCATTTGAGCAAGAAAGAACTTTGTTTTTAATACGATTGTCACAGGAGTCTTTGGCTTCAAAATTTGTTTGATTGTAGTAGTTTCCTGCTTTAATACTGGCCTGTCGGTTTTCTGGACTAGGATCCTGTAGAAACGTCTTGTGAGCCTAAAATTATTAAATTCTAGCTTTATACTTCCGCAGAGATAATAGTATAGCATTTTGATGGTTAATTGCAAATACTAAAATGAACCAAAAAACCATTTTTTAACATTTGTTTTATACGCTAAAAAAGAATAAGAAAATGTAAATTTTTCCATTGCTAATGCAAATTAAAAGTTGTAACTTGTTGGACTATTAGATATATTTCTTAGAGTCAGAAAAGGGTACTAAAGGTAGGTACATAATTAAACCCAAGACTGTTACACACTTACGAATGGTTAGTTCTGGTAAGCAACCTTTTTTAATTCCTTAATTTAACCCAAGACGAATACACACATACATATATTGCAGTACGTATTTCTTGTATTTTATATTTACGTAAATTTGTAGGCCTCTATATGCAATAAATATATAATATTATAAATGTATCTACAAATTTTTACTCTTTAAAATATTTTACAAAAAGAAAACAAATGGCTGGGAAGAGTTAATAAACACCTTGGCAATAATGCTTATGCCCCATTAGGGTTCACTCTTATTTAAATCCACAGGTCGCTTATAGGTCCGTTTTATGGCTTTTTAATGATCAGTCGCAGATGAGCCGGTTGTAGATAAGCCTATTTCGGCAATTTTGTCTCCCCTATACCCTACATTATTATCTGCAAGGCTAATAAAAGGGCCAATGTCTTAGATCTTTGTCAACAATTTCCTTTACCTTTTAACTTTTTTTCTTTACCCGCAGATTTAAAGTTAATTCAACCCTAAATACATACATGATTTAATTGGTAATACTTTAGTTTTGGTTCTATAAAACGATCAGTTTTTTCTTTTCGTCTTAATACTCCTAGCTACTCTTTTTTAAAAGATACATTCTTTTTTTAATACCTGCATGGAGCTTCCACAAAACCTTCTTAGGTGTCAAACGTGCCTTCCAGTTTTATTTTTGTGTATTTATTTATAAAAATGCAATTTTTAACAATATTACCACAAGAAAACTATGTGTATACGCTTATTCCACAGCAAAAATAATATTATAGTATTTTAACTTTTATTCGGCTATTTTTTTTAGTTTTTAGCAGCGTATCCACCGGACGGTGGTATCTACATCAGGTAAAATAAGTAAAAATCGCCAATAGTAACAAATAAAATAGATAAAAACCTTCTTATTCTTCATATAATTAAACAATGCCGCCGGCGGTTGCCTATTTCTAAATACTCTTGTTAAATGGCTGTATAAAATAAAAGTTTTAGGTATGTATTTATTATATTTAAAAAGTAAATGCATTTAGGCATAATTTTAATAATTGGGTTTTAAAACTTCTTAGGTAGGCGGTCGTATGTGTAACTAGATATAACAGTACGCTTAGTGAAAGTAAAAGAATTTAAAGCGTTGGACGATATAGATGTAATGGCTTTTATTTCTGATGTGATTTGAATAATAAGCATTATTATTTAATTTTTATTACTTATGAATAACATAATAGATGTGACATACATTCAACTGTCAACAGATGTTATCGCAAATTTTATTAATTATATAGGGACAATTCTAATGTTTGTTTAAGACGTAAGCAATTTTTTATTACGCAACAAAGTTTCTAGGAATCCAAAATACTTTTAAAATATTTAAATTGAAAATGTATAAAATTAGAAAAATTTAAATATCTATTATTTGCGTAAAAAATAAAGTTAAAACAAAAATATGATATTTAACGGGGTATTTCAGTCGTATACTGAAGAAAATTTTAAGAGACGAGAAAAAATACCTTGATTAACTTTGGTTTAAACCTTATGGTTTAACCTATGTTAAACTAGAAATTTATACGAAATTGTAAAGTGGCCCTTAGACAGTCAAAGCGTAGTTAGTTCCGGTTAGTTCTGGTAAGCTGTATGTGTTCTAATAAACTTTTTAGGTATTTTAGGTTTAAAAAAATAATTTCTTTCATTAAACAAATAAGATGTTAAGAACCAGAGCAAAAAACTTCATCACTCTTTTAAAAATACCATTAAACTTATTTATTAGAGCCAGAGTGGATTAAATCAGCAGCTACTATTTTATAATAATTACTGGTTCACTCTAGTTCCAATAAATAAGAATTAGGTATGTGAAAAAAAATAGGGTAGTTAAACACTTTATTCAAATTGTGGGATAGTCCGATCTAGTTAGTTCTGGTTAGTATTGGTTAGTATAATTGGTCGCATGGTCCAAAACTAATAATTATAAAATTTTACTTCAAATGGTATTATGTGGTTATAACTAAAAATATAAAAAAATCCCAAGAGCTAACTACTTTTATTTTTAAAAATGTCAAAATTTAAAGTAAAAGCCAAAAAGTAAAAAAAAATTAATTGTGAATTTTTACATTACGCATTATAATTTAAATATTGGGCAAGAGAAAACAAAAATAAAAAAAATATTAATAATAATTTTATTTTATTTTTTAATTCAATGCCTTAAGCCAAGTATTTTAAAAACTGTTATTGCATATGTAAAACTACTACTTCTAATTTGTTAATTTTAAATTTTGACATAAAATTTAATTCTTTACAACATTTAGGTATACCATTTTGTCCTTTTTTTTTAAATAAAAGTACTTTACTCTTGATTATTTTTCATATTTTTAGTTATAACTTGCCCTGTATATTACTAATTGCGACTAATTTTTCCAAAAGACTGTTCAAAATTCCAAAATTGTTGTTCCATTTGTTCTCTTTTAAAACCTATCCTGGGACACAATGTGTTTGTTTAATATAAATAACATTTAAAACAAAAATCTGTGGGTCACTTTAAAAAATGTAGTATTCATAAAAAAGCATTGTCGTTGTTTAATAGCCGCAAAATAATCCATTACCTTATGATAATAGAAGTACGAAACTGTTTGTGGTTTAGATACCAATAATATGAAAAACACAAGTTAACTGTCTTCTATTGTGATTCCTTTATATTTTTTAATGCATCGAGGAACCTAAAAGTCTATCATAACTGGCAGTGGTAACTAGTAACATGCATAAAATTGAAAAAAAGAAAATGTCCCACCTTAAAATATTCAATGAAAAGCTGTTTAAAATGATCTATAATTAAAATATGCGGTTAACCTACCATCGGTTACGTTTCTAAAATTATTTTATAAATAAAAGTTTTTACTTTGGATGGTTTAAAAATATTGATAGTTTTTATTATCCATAAAATATTTTTATACCGATACTTAACAATATTTAGGGATAAAAGAGCCTCTTAGGGTTTTACCAAAAAATAATAAATCAACAAATGATGTTTAACAAGAAAAGTTCTTGACGTATTTTAAAATATTTATCAGATATACATGTTTTAGTTCTGGTTTTGGTATTACTACCTAATTGTTTTAGTCGCAACATATTAAATAAATAATAATAAAAATAGTCATTAAAAAAATTAAAAAAAAATTGCAAAAGACGGGAATAAGTTATTACGCCTTAAAGTCTTTTGGAGAAGACAAACAAAGAGCACCACTTAAAAAAAGGATAACATTTAAGAAAATATCAGGGCAATATACAGGGTTTTGCGGAATGTAGTTAGGTAATTTAAAGATAGATTTTAATATTAAAAATATGACAAAAAGTTTATATAAACATGGATCGGGATATGTATTGCTTTTCAGATACAGGCAGATAATTTTTTTATTGGGTTTTTATTAATATCCTACATATTCCTCATCCAATTTTAATAAGATTTAAAAGTGTTATTTGTAGCACTAAAAGAATAATTTACCTCTTACTTAATTACATTTATTTTGTCCAGTGGCTTCTTAAGCGGTACTTAACGAATATGTCTGACGAAAATTCTGTGCAAATTTTATATTTTATCTTGATTAAGCCAGTATAATACAGATTTTATTTTAGCCTTGAACTCTTTTTCCATTTTGTTTTTATACAAAAAAATCTAGGTTACTGCTGGACTACAAAAGAAACATAAACGAAATTTTGTTAAATAGTATAGTGTTTAAAATTTTCCCAGATTAATAAGTTTTATTTTGTTTCTTAAAAACTAAGTAAAAACTAAAAAACTTTAATAGCTTAAAACGGTGTATTTTTAGTTGCCTTATTCAATAAATATATACATCTTTTACAAAAGTCAGTCGCGTACATTCTTTTGTTAGAAATATTCGTTAAGGTACCACTCGAGACTTCATTGGATTCACTAAAATTTGATCTTATTAGGTTTATTAAATCTACAAAAACCACTGCCGAATTTTATCAAAAACAAATATAAGATGTAAAAATAATAATAAAAAAAACTCTTTTTTTTAAGTTGAACGCCCTGTATCTTCGTACCTATGTTTATATTATAAACTTTTCTTTATATTTTCTAACGTAGTATCTGTCCATAATTTTTCTTAACAACTTCTCGTTGCACCCTATATAATATAATTATAATTATTTTTTAAACTCACTACTTTTTGTTTTTGTGATCAAACTTACTGACCAAGAGAACCGAAGACCTTAAGAAAAACGATACGAAACGAGAATCTTTTGTTTGAACGGAATCATTAATAAAGATCGGTAGTCCAGTTTCTACACTTTAAAATTAAGTTGTAAAAACCTTTTGATTTTGAGCCGTGTAAAGCCTTTTCGGGGTTTTTACAAGTGCTTAAAAACAAATAATTCTTCAACCCCCTTCTGACCATTCTCCAATGGCGCCACAGGACTTATTTAGTTAAGAAGTTATAGTGCCTGGGCCAGTATTAACTTTATGATAAAAACCCTTTTAAAACCTTTTTAGAAGCGTTCCTTCTGACGAATCTACCATGAATATTCTTACCGCCATAAATGGAAGCTGCGCTTTAGCCCAGCCTGTCAATGTCATATGTTTCGAGGGTCGAACTAGGCGAACGTGTCACTTTTTTGTCGGACAAGATTACCACAATATTTTACATGCAATTTTTAAACATTGTAGCAAAAATCTTAACGGTAACTCTTACGAAACCTGCCTAGTCCGATACCCAAACATGTGTTTGAGCCTTATGGTTTTATGACTATAACTCTTACCATTTTTGGCACAATTTTTAAATTTTAAAAGCTGCATATAAAACATTGTCACAAACATTTGACGTTGACATGCTTGATTAAAGCGCTGCTTTCATATACCGGGTGCCCACGAGATCACTTTCCGGCTGCCATTTTTCTATTTCTTTATCGATACTAATGAAATTTTGTGGGGTTATTAGACTAACGAAAAGTCATTTTTAGGTGTATGCAATAGGCTTTTACGACTTCCGGTTTCACCGGAAATTACTAGAACTTTTGATTTTTAAATGGGACACCCATGAGTATATTTTTGTTTTTTTTTGGTTCTTCAGATCATTTTTAGTCGAAATACAATATTTTTAAAACAAACTTTGGTCAAATTTAATTTTTAAATTTAATTTTAGTTTTACATCTAGAGTGCCATGATGATTCTAAAATCACTCCTAATACTTTACTTACTTTCAGTAAAATACAAAATCAATTTTATCTTTTTAAACTTTTTACTAGAGGGCTCTAAACTTTACTTTTTTACCTTAGCTCAAAACCAAAATAGGACCATATCACTTTCATAATATTTCTAAAAGCAATATTTTAAAGCGAATCCAACGATGTAACACACTAAGTCAATTTACTTTATTTTCCTTTAAAAAACAACATTTATTATGTAAGTAAATTGTCTTTTGATACTTGACAATTTATCGTAGTTGCCATGAAAACAAAAACTAACAGAATATGTTGTAAAAACAATTGCTTTTGTTTCGTTAAAAGTTTAAAAATAAAAACATTAGTTTTTGTTTATGTATCTCCTACGATGGTAAATCAGTTTTATGTTTAATTTGGTACTAACAATAAAAAATTATCCTAATACTAAATTTAACTTAAAATTATTTTTATATTGTAGGAGATACAAAAACACAAAGGAATGGTTTTATTTATTAAACTTTTAAGGGAACACAAGCAATTGTTTTTACAAAAATTCTATTAGTTTCTGTTTTCATGGCAACTACGATAAATTGTGAAGTACGCCATTTAGTATCAAAAAGATCATTTAACTACATAATAAATGTTGTTTTTATGAGAAAATAAAGTAAAGTGACATATATCGTTAGATTCGCTTTAAAATACTGCATTTAGAAATATTATGAAAATGACATGGTCCTATTTTGGTTTTTGAGCTAGGGTAAAAAAGTAAAAAGTAAAGTTTAGAACCCTCTAGTAAAAAGTTTAAAAAGATAAAACCAATTTCGTATGTTTCTAAAAGTAAGTAAAACATTGGGAGTAATTTTAGAATGATCATGGCACTCTAGATGTAAAATAAAAGTTTAATTTAAAAATTAAGTTTGATTAAAATTTGTTTTAAAAATATTGTACTTAGACTAAAAATGATCTGGAGAATCCGAAAAACAAAAAATATACAGAGTGTCCCATTTAAAAATCAAAAGTTCTAGTCATTTCTGGTAAAACCGGAAGTCGTAAAAGCCTATCGTATAAACCCAAAATGACCTTGTTAGTCTAATAACCCCACCAAATTTCATCAGTATCGATTAAGAAATAAAAAAATGGCAGCCGGAAAGTGATGTCGTGGGCACCCGGTATGGAGGTATAAATATTCGTGGTAGACTCGTTAAAAGAAACCCCCCTAAAAGGTTTTAAAAGGGTTCTTACCATAAAGTTTAATTCATTACTGACCCAGGCACTATTATAGCTACTAGAATACTTTTATTATTTTTACTTTGATCAGATATATCAAGTCTTAGTTAATATTAGGGCTATAAATTTAATCTTGGTTTACTACAAGTATAAAATTTTACACCTGACTATAAAATAAGAAGTGCGGACAAAAAAGTAGTAAAGCAAGAGTTCACTTCAGATTAGGCCGAACGTATATCAAAAGATTTAGGTACTTAAAGTGTCGTATGTGGCGTCATGTAGGAGGAAAAGCGTAATTTAAACGTAATGATAAATGCAGGACTTTAGTGATTTCAGCATTACGCTTAAGTTTTATAATAAAACTGTTTATTTATTTACAAAAAAATAGGTGCACTCTCCTACAAGATAATTTATAATGAGTAAAATAAAGTAATATAGTATTTTTATTTTTATAATTTAAATGTTTATACAGTGAGGACCTAAAGTCCGTCAGTGTCTAAAATCTAAACCCGTTGGTATATTACAATGAAATTTAAAGCGATAGTATATTGGAAATTCAAAATGGGTATCTAGATAAAAAATAGCAAAAATTTATAGAAATTATCAGATTTTGTGATTTCTGTTTTGGCTTAATGCAAACATTTTGAAGACAAACAATAAATTTTGAAAAAATATAGGTTATTATCTTAATAACCTTAATAAAACAAAGAATAGTGACCAAGTAGTGTTCCGTATAATATTATATGAAGCCACAAACGTAAGTTCTCTCCGATTTTCCATGTTTTGCTTTATTGCAGAATTTTTAATGAAATCCATGATGATAACCACCACTACACTTAGTACAAATTGTAAACTAATTTTTTTGTATTTTTTATTGCATGTATTCAATAAATCATGAAAATATTTAAAACATATGATATTAACTGCAACAACAACAAGCCTACCTTACCATTAAATGTCATTTCTTCCTAAGATAGTTTAAAATTATTGTGAGGGCACTAACAACTTTGTCAAATTGCTTAATTTTAAAAACCAATAAGCCAGTAGCGGGACTCCGTGTACTGTAGTATTCTACAAATCGACCTTATTCTACCTCATTCGCACTCTGAGTTTAAGAAAACACGCTTGAAGTCGAGCAAATTGGTCGCCTATAATCGAGGTCTCTGAACGAGTAGAATTCTACCAAAATTTTAAAAGGTTGTACATAACCCTAAAATAAATTTAGGTGTTCGTTAGTTTGCCATGATTTATATATTTATTTGGTTGTTTCTGTGTTATTTTTTTCTTAGTGATAAAAAAATATAAATTTAGTTCTAGCCATGTGTTTATTGTCGAACCAATGTGACATTGATTTTTGCAAAGATTCACAATTGTATAAACCTAATTCGGTATTGAATTTTTAGTTTAGATAAGTGGTAACATATTCTTGCTTTACTTATTTAAATTATTCACAGTAGGAAACACTGAGAGCTATTTATTTAAAAAAAGGTTAATTATTCTTTATAAAAAATTAATTTCATAAAAGGAGGGAGTATCCGATAGACATAATACCTGCTAATGCCATAGTCCAAAATTGACTCCAAGAGTAAAAGAGAATAAAATTAAATAAACAGCTGTAACATTGACATTTATTTATATACTATTCTTGAATTCTTTATTAGAATATACCTAACAGTTTATATTTTAAAAAGAGGAGAGAGACTTTAGATCAAGGCTGTATAAATAAGAAAATCACCTGAATATTTTTCAAAAACAGTTTTAGGAGCTTAGAATTTTTTTATCTTTTAATCTAAAAGAACGTTTAAAGAAATAAATTATTGAAACAGTTGGTTTATTTACATTTAGTTTCTACTAAAACCGTGTTTTAAAGCAAGATCTTGCTTAATTTTAAACATAGATTTAAAATTAAATTCCAAACAATTAAAACAATTGTGTTTTGATATTATGCCAACTAACCTGTCAATCTGCGTATTTAAATTTTATTTTTTCTTTTATTTCCTTATTCGGCGCCTATGAACCAGAAGAAAATATTTATAAATGTTTTTGTACGACTGGGCGTAAAATACTATTTTACGCCCCCATTTGAGAGCGTAAAATTGCACTTTTACGCCCTAGGGTAAAAAAATATCAAAAACGTCCGCATTTATAAATGAGGGCGTAAAATAAATCTTTTACGCCCTAGGGTAAAAAAGTATCAAAAACGCCCGCATTTATGAATTTATAAAGCAATAATGAAATTAAATACTGCTTCATGTTTTTTGGTAAAACAACAATTTATTTAATTTAAAATATGTTAAAGGTATACTGATTACAATTTAAGACATTAAAAGCTGGTAAATTTTCTCCTAACACAGAAAATGCTTGTATATTAATTTCAGTCGTACAAAAAATCTTGTTTGCACCTCTGGCCTAAACCACTTTTACGCCCACAACTGATTGTTGCCCTCGCGGAGCTCGGGCAACAACTTTCAGCCGCGGGCGTAAAAAAGCTATTTTACGCCCTCAAAAATAACTTTTTAAAGTGACAACTTTTGATAAAAACATATTGACAAAAAAAATATGATTTATTTATCTTCGTTAAAATCTACTAACACAAAGAAAACGAACAAATAAATTGCTTAACCCAGTATTAAAAATATAGACACAACTTAATATTATATGTTCACTCGTTGTATAACTTACTATTTATAAAATTAATGGACTAAAAAAATAAACAAATGAGATCAAACATACTGTTTAGATTGCTAATAGCAAATCGCAAATCATGCATCTTGATAAGCTTTTGATACAACCCACGAGTTTGTTGTCTCCTAGTTATGATATTAGTGAGAGTGCAGACAGACTAACTATTTCTAAAGAGCTTGTATAATACAATGTCTTTCAAATGTAGGTAAAACATAATTCAATTGAATGGTTTTTGCAAAACAACCAATGTCATTTCTTCATATAGTTCAAATATCAAGATTTTTTCCTAATTTACCAAAAAACTAATGCTTATAAAATCTTCAAATATATTTCTAAATGTGCAAAATTTAGCTATATTTACGAACATATTACAAGAAACTTTATAGAGTAAGTCATATGTAGGTTTATTAAAGTTTTTTTTTAATATCTTACCATATTGAAAACTTGACCTGCCGTTTTTGTAAAAGAAAACCTTTAATTATAGTAACATATTTTTATTTGCCACAAATACTTTTTTAAATAAAATTATATTTTATATATTTTTTTAATACAGTTGCCGGCAAAGAATTCTTAGATTTTTTAAAATTAATATTTCCGATATTTTTTTTTGGCAATCCTCTCTTCATGTCCGATAACCATAAAATCCATTTTAAAATATATCATGTAAACAGCGGTATGGCAAGAAATTAAAAAAAACTGATATGGAATCACAAATAGTGCAACAAATTAGCAACAAACTAACTCATTTTTGTTCAATGTATTATAGTTTTTCAGCGTATATTCATGGCAACTTAACGAAAAGCTGGAACTGTTACCGATTTCTCACCATCGGTTTAAGTTAAAAAATCGTTTATTTGGCAACTAATTAGCAACTAAAAAGCAACAAATTTTGCCCTTTTCTTTTTATTTTCGCCGATTTTTCTCACCTCAATTGATTTTTTTATCCTTCTCATTTTACAACTATAAAGCAGGTTTTACACAGCAAGTCTTACCCAAATTTATTGTAACAATTTTTAGGATGACAATTTTAAAGGTATGTATTAAAATTTATTAATAGGAAGAATTCACATTGTGAGGTTGTCATTTTAGCTTCTAAAACTTGCTAAGTAATGTAAAATTTTGGTAGGTTTCTTGCCTAACGCACTGTTAATATATCATATTAAAAACAAGCAAATAGAAGAGAAGCACCTTTAACTCGCTTAAATAACATTATTTTTACGTACTTTAAAACTGAGTCGGACTGATAAGTTAATAAGACTTCTAACCTAATTTAAAGTAAGACTTCTATTTCTTATGCATGTCTGGTTGTTGCCCCCTTCCCGAAAATTATATTCTGCGCGTTTAAGACTTTAAATATTTATTGTAATCGGTACGATAAAGATATAATAGTTTATATATAAGAAGGGACGGAAGTCTTAGGTCATAACTGTATAAATAAATATATTACCTGAATATTCTTCACAAAAAGCAGAACGCTTATTTTTTTAATCTTTAAGTATAAAAAACATTTAAAAATATAAATTATTGAATCAGTTAGTCCCTTTAAACTTTAAATATGTATTTTAAAACGGAACGATAAAGATCAATTTTTAGTTTAAGCAAGTACCCTAATTTGGAATGTTCAGTACATTTCCTTGAAAGTTAGACAAATTCGATTTTTTTTGCTATAATAAAAAAAAGCCGTCATTGGTTAGACGGCTGTATTAAAAATACAAAAACCGCTGCTTTTTTGAAAAAACTTAAAAATGCATAAGTATTTGGAGTAAAAATTGTCAATTTAATAAATTGTTATTTGTTGTTATTAAGAGCAAAACTGCAATAGTTTTTTTAATGGATCAATTTTTTAATAGTATAGGCAAATTAGGATTCGCAAATTCTTGGTTCTATTTACTTTGTAAATCCAAATTAATATTATGAATTTTAAAACGAACCCCATGTTAAGCTTAACCTAATTGTACATTTTATGTCTACTCATTGTTTAAACTTTGACTGCCAGACGCAAAATCTACATACACATTATTTTTTATGAATGTCAATAAGATTTACTACAAGGAAAGCGCCATACTTTCACGCACTGCATAATAAAATCCATGTACCAAGGCCGAAAATCAATCAGTGTCTACCGCGGCGTAAGCATTATGCCACCATGTCAAATAATAATTTGCACAATGTTACCATAAATCAAGCGATTTCACCATCACATCTACACTGACGTAGCCAATAATGCGCTTGACTGAGCAAAAGGTCCGAAATTACCAAACATTTAAGCCTAATAAGGATATTTTCTTGTCAATTATATTGTATTGTTCTGCAAATCAACTTCTAGCTAATAGACACAATAAAAGGGAGTTTTGATAGACCCTTTATTGTACTTAAATTGTTTTATCCAGTCATTTCGTTAGTAAATATAAACTGCCGTGAAAAAAATTAGATCACTTTAAGATCGTCAAAATTTTCTATTTATTTTTGTTAGCGCACACTTTGTGTTTTTGTTCAAAAGGTAAAAAGAAAATTATTGGTAAAAGTTAATCATAAATAATCTCTGTTCTCTTTTTCTGCATTGCTTACTGCTCAAAAGTAAAAAAACTAACAGTTAATTAAATAAAGAATCATATTCTGGTCGATGTTATTGCACTCCAGCGTCCCCAGCAATTACTTCTTCAGCTCTTAAAAATATATATATCACAGTAAAAACATCTACCATTAAATCTAGTAGGGCCTAACCCAATTGAAGGCTTACCTTACCTACTTAAACTTGTATTTGATGCTGGAACTTACCTGAAAAGAAAAAAATCTATATCAGAAAAATTCTTTTACCACCGAATGTTGTTCCGGTTCAGCTAAGTGAAAAGGTATATAGGCTAGTAAAGCAACAACAAAGCGGGACCGATGCACAGTGCTTGGCGTGATATGTATTTCGGAACAAAAATCGTATGAGTGTTATTGCACCCAAATAACTTAATTATTGTTGTTTAAGTATGGTGCATCGCTCTGCTAATACAGAAAGTAATACTGTAATATTGGGACACGTGAATAAAGTTAAGCAAATGCTATTACTATAGAATTGTTTTTATTTTTATTATGCAATGTTGTATATTTTATTTCCTATTTTTTCAAGTAAAAGCATTTGCTAAGCTTTATTCACCTGACCCATTTCATACATATAACACATTATTACACTTAAGCTGTTATAAAAATATTAATTTTGGAATTTTGGCATTTTTGTCCACATATCCACGCACTGTGCGATATGTCAACTTGTTTACATCCCGGAATTATTTATTTAATCTATAGCTGTTGGTATTGTACACGCGTTAGACCGTTTCTATTCCACGTATTGCCAGTAAACCTTTTGACAAAGCTGATGCTGTATACACGTACTAGGGTAATAAAAAGTACTGAAACTCTTAAATATATTTATAACCGCTAAAGCTACATTTACCAAATTTGGTATCCGAAAGGTATCGGGGATGAAGAATTTAATAGTAATATCGGAATTATTGCCAGAATTTTCTGTTTTGTGCTATACGTATCTTTTTTGTTTTTTTAATGGATTGTCCCCTTTATTACCAGTGCAATACATTGCGCATACCAAATTTATTACGTCCACAAATTTTCAAAATTCTATTTTTATTAGCTGCTGACATATGACAATACCACATTTAAATGTAGTAAAATGTTTAGATGCGCTTAAATATCTCAAAAACCACTTAAGCTGCGTTTACAAATTTCGGCATTTAAAGGTTTCCGGGCATTGAACAGTGATACTGTCAATGTTGCTAGATTTTTGCAGTTTTGCACTATACGTAATATTTCTGGTATTCTAAACGGAATGCTCTATTTATTTTAATTGCAATAAAAAAGGAGTGCTAATTTTAGTAAAATTTCAAATTTTTAAAATTTTTATTTTAACCAGTTACCGAAATATGACAACACCACAATTCTATTTAACTTTGGCAATAATGTTGACATCACTGATCAATAAGGCATGCCGAAAAATCCCTAAATACCAAATTTTATAAACATAGCTTTAGTGGTTTTAAAAATATGTAAATAATAAATTACTTTTCGCCGAAAGTGTAGTCTAATATATCTTGACAACTAATAGAGACAGAATTTTAAAAATTTGGAAACTTAGTAAATTTGATTTTCACAATTTAATTCAATAAAAATATATGGGGCATTCGATTTAAGAAAATAAAAAAGATATGTATAGCACAAAATTGGAAAATCTGGTTAGTTTGTTAATGTATGTTTAAATATAATTAAAGATGTAAAGTTGTCATAGAACATTGCATAGAAAATTGACCTAAATAGTAAAATCTTGTTGTCTAGGTGAATTTTTTTCGATGTTTAGTACAAGGATCTCGGAAACCGCTGCAGCTACAGAGACGGTTAAATAAAGAAAAATTTGTAGTTTTTAGAGCTTAGTTTAAATCATTTTTTGTTTTGTTTAAAAAATTCTAGCTTTTTTTTACCGATATATAACAAGATTTACTTTAAATAAAAAATAACGTAGTTTTGGACATAATATTTTTTAATGTGTTGTTTTTCTTGTTGGTTTTGGTTAGTTTCACATCGAAAAAAACTCACCCTGTATAGTTAAAAATTGAAACCTTTAATTTTAGTTACTAATTTAGTAGCAAAAAAATTAATGTAAAATATGACTTTGACAAAAACCATTTAAACATCTTAATCAAAGCCTTGACATGAGACAATCATTTTCCTTATTTATAGTTTAGTTCTCTAAGTTAATTTTTTTACATTAACTTTGTAGTAATTTTTTTAAAATAAAAACATCTTTAATAAGATATATAAAATTCACCAAAAATTTAAAAAAAGTGAATAATAAAAAAAATAAAAAATGAAGTCTGGTAATAACATTCCGCTAAAATACTAAATGATAATAACTAAATAAACAAAAAAAATTTACACTTTAATACCATATGTCATTATCCGTTTTAATAAATTTTTTTGTTTATTACTTTAAAAAATTTTGTTAGCTTTATCTATCTTTTTGAAGTCGGTTTTCTTTTAAATATTTATTTTACTTTTTTCATTATCAACATTTAATTTGTGACCACCCACTAAAAAAACAGTATTACTACCTTTTTCTCTCACGTAAACTCTTGGCACAAAACGGCAATGCTACCCCTAGTAGGTGTAAGTTGGGTATAAACAAAACACCTGACCAACAAAAATAAAATGCACGCAAAACAAAATAAATAATAAGAATAAACTATTAGCTAAATGACAACGACATGAAAAATTAAAATATTTAGCATATATCTACTAGAGGCAGCTTTGCCTCGAAAATAAGTGTAGTACCTTTGTCTCTCGTGATCCTGATTGGGGTTTCTTATGGGACCAACGCGAAAGTGCACAAGAGTAATCGGTGTATAGTTTTTTGCCCAAATAGGCTCAGTCGACATTATCTACTAATAAAAATAACCTCTTAAAAAGACGATTGCCTGCAATAAAATGATTAACGGTAGTCGGAAGGGCACGGTCGTATTGTGAAGGTATAATACGACCGTGCTCTCCCGACTACCGTCTATCGTTTTATTGCAGGCAATCGACCTTTTAAGGAGATATTTTTATTAGTAGATCATGTCAACGGAGCTTGGAGGTGTCGAACATATAACATTTTTTTAAGTCAATTAAAAATAAGCATATAATTTTAACACTTAATTTAAATTAACGTAATTTAATCTCAACTAAAAATACTTCTGGGTAAATAAATTTGACGGAAAATTTATTCTTGTAAAATAACGGACACTTTACAAATCAGCTTAATTTTAATAGGATTAGAAAAAATGTTTAGTGATTTACTGTAGGGTATTACATATTATTTTAAATAAATTTGTTACTTCTAAATTAGTATAATTAATTTGGTTATTTCATTTTTTTATTAAGCAGCAACGACCTTCTTAAGTTTACTTATATCACTCCAAATAAGTTAAATGAAATAATCTTATTAGGTTTAGTTTTTTGTTAATACCTTAATGATGCTACTATTTAACATGTACGAGGATCATGCTAAAAATCTACTACCGTAACTCCAATAAATTAAAAAGGATTATCAATATAGCCATAACTTTTCACTGTTAATTAATAAAATATTTTAATGTTTAATAGTCCGGTAATACTTAGTTGATTACCATGGCAAATTTTAAAATATGTATAGTTCTAAGCAGGATGTTATTCAGGTTTTAGAATTTTAATCCCTATAAGGCAAAACAGGTACATATATCTTATTCTATTTTGAACTAAAATTTACAGACTGTCAACGGATGGGGTTTACAAGAGGACAAATGGACCAAAAATTTTATTTAAAAAAAAGGCATCTTTTATTAAAATTTATCTTGTAAAAAATATGATTTACGAAGAGAAAATGTTATTTTGATAAACAGGGTTCGCAAAAACTTGAAAACCATGATTTTTCTTTAAAGAGTATTTTTAGGCATATTTTATTCGGAAATTATTAAAATTATTTAAAACAAAGTTTAGAAGTCGATAAAAATAATATAACCAATTTTTATTAAACTCCATAATTTGGCGAAAACGCCTTGATCACATTAGTTTACAGCTGAAAAATTGGGTTGTATAGGAATTTGAAAAAAATAGGTTTGAAAAGCAAATTAGGAAAGTTTTTATGACCTTTTTTAACATTTGAAATAATTAATTCTTGATACTTTTATAAAACTTTTTGTTACCGCTGTAACATAAATAAAGTCATTAAAAATGGTACTCTAAATACATAAATTTTCTAAATGATATTTTGCTTAAAAACTAAAAATAAAGGTAGTTTACTCCTTGAGAAAAACCATGTTTATCAAGTTTTTTGTACCCTGTATACAAAATCAACATTATTTTATAAGCAAAATTTTTATAATTTATGCTATATTTAATTTATAAAATCGCCCCAAAAATTTTTATACACTTTGTTTAATGGCAACCTCTATATTTTTAATACATGTTATTACTACTTAATAAAATATGTATTTTTAATAATAATAAAACATTGTATTATTATTTTTTTAGGTTTAAAATTAATTAATAAAAATTAGAGAAAAAATGTGATATATTAATACTTGTAGAGAATAAAAAATTATCATTATAGAAGGTAACTAATTAAAAAAAATTGTAATAGCCCTTACCAATTTTTTTGGCGATTCGTTTGTTTAAATACAGTATTTGATATAAAACGGTTTTTATCCGGTAAACAGATTGGTGAAGGTAACTTCCCATTTGAATCTTAGACTATAAGAATTACTTAAAAAAATAAATAAAAATATACTAATGGAATAGACCCCATAAACTGGTATTATTTTGTACAATAAAATATATTTTATACTTTCTTTTTTTTAGAGCAGATCTAGCGTAGCAGTAAAAATTTGCCCTCTTTACTATTTCAAATAAATTTTAAAGAAGGAATCTAACAAATATGATAATAGATTTTTAATACATATCAGCACATAGGGCAAATATATATATATATATATATATATATATATATATATATATATATATATATATATATATATATATATATATATATACAAATATTTTATCAATGTCGTCTGGGAGGGATTTACTGCAAACATTTGGACTTTTGACTTTTTTATTCGTTGTATCGTATTCGCGTAAGAAAATAAAAATAATTTCTCACGCATGCTCAAATCGCTATTTATTTAGTTTAATTTGGTATAGTCAAGTTAGAATTGCTTAGATTGCTTAACCAATCCACACATGAATTTAACATTGAAAAATTGATGTAAAGGTAATTTTATATACGCGAAAACCTTACATCAAATTACATAAAAAAATAAGGGATTAAAATTTCCTAAACTAAACAAAAATTTAATAAATTATTTTTTATTTAGAAAGACTCACGGACGACACTGGTAATTTTTTTGGACGTCAAAAAATTCATTTAATGCTTATAATATCTGAATTTGTATAAAAGTTATGATAAAAAAACGATTTTTATAAAATTTTAACACCATGTTGTTTCAAAAGTAGAACTGTTAGAAGGTATGTTCATATGAAGTTTTTTTCTTATTTTTTATTAAAAAATTACCTCTTGAAGTGCGTGGGGAAAGTTTTTGCACACCCTGCATAAATAACATATATTATTTAAACAAAACAAATAATTTTAACCCCTTTGAGAAGTTTCTGATTTTAAACAATATGAAAAAATATCAAAATCGGAGCTGTTATTGTGGATAAGGACTTTCATTAAAAAGTCTTTACTGACTCGACTATAACCTGTTTTAAAAATTAAGACGTACAGTAACAAAAATCTAACGGGAAATAAACTTACTACAAAACCTTCATTATGGGATATAAATATGTAAAACAGGTCTAATGCAGGATATTCTGTCATTATAAACAATGGTAGGTAAATATCCTAGACTAATATACGTGGGTAGATGACCCAAGAAAGAAGACGAAACCAAACAAAACAAGACAAAACTTCCTGTGTATTAATTAATCAAGTAGAACGCAGCTACTAATAAACAAACCCGGTCAATTAATAATACACATCGTGACCAGATGTTGTGCTGAGAATGGCACGTCGTGACATTGACTTTGCTGCACGCTGACAATTCGATGCACAACTTATGCCAGATGTCAGTACGATGTTACATAAAATATAAATTAATTTTGTTAACCGCCGAATAGGCATTATGAGTTTTTGAAAAACTGACTAAGGGTACATTGTAAAAATCGAATCCGATTGGACGGATCGCATTGAACCTAAAACCTTCGTCCTAAAATTTATCGGATGCACATAATTCGATTTTCAAGTCTTTTAAATTTAACAAAGAAAAGTATATACAATAACAAAAAAGCAAACAAATAAAAATAAATTTCTAACCTAAATTTTTATTTATTTTTTCAACAAATTTCATTTAATTTTAGAAAATTAAGACAAAATAATAACGCATTTTAGCAAATAATATGGCTTATTTTATTTTCCACTATTTTGTTTCTACACTTATAAGCTGTTTTATTTAACTGTCATTTTTCAAACCTTATCCAAAACCGCTAATATCGTAAAATATAACCTCTGATCGGACTGAACTCAATTCAAATCGCTTGAAGAACAGGATTGACTTATGGCGTTCAGTCCAATCCCTTATTTAATCTTAAACGTGTATATCGCAATTTTTTGTCCGATAAAGTTTTATCCTATCGGTCGAATAGGATTCAGTATAAAGATATACCCTTAGTCACTGTTCTATGATATGATTATATTTGCAAACCATAAAGTTTTAAATGCATGCTAAAACGTACATTTTATCATTTCTATTTCTATTTCTATTTTTTTTTCTTGGTTTTGGTCTCTTCAGGTCCAATCCACCACTCTCCCCCTTCCGGTCTTTCCAGGGCTTCACCGCTGTTTATATACTCGTAACGTCACCAACCAGGGGGCATGTTCTTCCACGCAAGCTGTTAACATGGCAAACGGCAAGACTGCCTCTAGTATTTATATGCTTTAAGGACTGCTCTAAAGAACATTTATGTTCATTTTTTGGTTCTTCGCAGTGTCATGTTATGTACACAAAATCGTTTATATTTTAAACCACATCCGACTATTTTACCTGTTTACAATGTAACGTTAGAAAGTTGGAAAATGTTAGCTTATCTGACCTGTTAAAATAAACGCACTGAAAATTGTAAGCACATGCACAATTTGAACAGACCAATTTATTTTCTAACATAAGCCTTTTTATTTTTTGTTTGCTGATATTTTCGTGCTTCTTTCATAATGTTCCTTGTTTTCGTGCACAAGTTTAATATTTTTATTTTTATTTAGGGGAACATTTTAAAATGGTGGTCTTTTCGAATTTATGGCGCGCTTTTAATTTAATAGACTGATCTTATAAGAAATTAAATATTAATTTTAATTACATTGTTAAAATAAACAGGTGTTTTATATTCCATAAATGTTACTTTATATGATAAATAAAAACTGATAGTCATTTTAGAATATTGTAATGATGTCCATTTAGTTTAGGAAGAAGAAATGAAGGTGGTGATTTCATTTTAATATTTAATAAAATACTAAAAAAAAATAAAAAAACGCCAGCATAAGCACTTTCGAACAACCATCATCAGTGCTATATGTCCAACCAACAGGTGTCTGCCCTAAAAAATCAGTCAACAAAAGTTTTAAAAACAGTAATTCACATTACAAACAAACAAGTCACATATTAAAATTTCTGTTTAAAACATGTCCATTAAAAGGGGGTAATAATATTTAAAAAAATTACTGCCATGAGCATAGCATTTTTAACCATTTTGTTATTTATTATATTTATTAAGTAGTATTTCCTCTCTAATTTATACATTCTGTATTCCCAATTTAAACCTCTCTTACAACCCTCAGCGTTCTTGATTTTTATTATAATTCTTACTAACAAAAAGATTGACTTTCTCTAGCCATTGAGTGTGGCCTTCCCTCATCCAGCGTGAATTCTCGTCTGCCCAATAACGACAATTTTGTCGGTTTACCTCCCCATTGAGCATGAACGTTGACTCATCAGAAAACAGAATGTTTTCTGTGTTTATATCATTAGACTGTATTAGTTCCATAATTTGTTCACAAAATTGGAGTCTTCTATCTGGATCATCTTTATTGAGTTCCTGGATAATTGTTAGTTTGTAGGGATGACATTTTTGCGCTTTGAGAATTCTTACTACTAAAGACTGACTAATTTCAAGTTCGAGCGCTACCTGCCTAGTGGGGATATTAGGATTTTCTTGAACAGCTAATAATACCTCAACTTTGTCCTCTACATTGAGCGCAGATTGACGATAAATAGTTGTTTCTTTAACGTGGCCGTATTCTTGAAACTGTTTTTTAATCTTGCTTATGGTACTTTGTGATATGGGTGGTAAATCAGGATATCTGTCTCTGAATAAATGACTCACTTCACTCGGTGTTCTCGCTCTATCCCCATATCCAATCATCATTAAGATTTTAATTTTGTGCTTTTCTGTTAAGTAAGGCATTGCGAGATGGAGATCTAACTTTGACACAATAATGACAAAATAAAAGAAGTAGTAAAAGTCACTTAGTATTAAATGTACCTTACTGGTGTTACTGTTTAAACGAACGTGAAATACTACCTTCTAAGCAGAATTATCAACTGTTTACATTATCAAATTCCTATCGAAAATACCAATTGTAATTGAAAACCATTCTGTAATGAAATAATTCACCAAACAATTCTAGATTTTTTCCCATTAGTATGAAAGGGAGACGAAGAATCTTCATACAATCAGTATTATTTCGATCTTTGTGTTGTCCGCTTCGAGAAAACAAGTAAAGATTTGTCGTAGATTTAACCATAGTTTAGTCTTATAGATAATAAAAGCTCCCTTTTTTAGGAAAAAAATTAAGCGACTTGGCAACGTTTTAATTGCAATTTAGCGGCGTTATCGGGAACTTTTTAAACCTTTTAGGGGCCATATGACATTTGTTTGTCATATTTTGCTTGCTATTGTTGCAGTTAGTATCGTGGTTTGAAATTTATTTTATGACTTATTGGATGAATGCAGTGTCGGATCAAGCGTGAAGCACTAGATCGGAAGGAGCGCAAATTAAAGGTAAATAGAAAGAAAAATTTTGTTTTAAAATTGTTGGATAATAGCTTAATCGAAATTATACATGAAAAGGGGTACAAACTAATGGAATGGAGCGCAAATTTGAAGGTAAAGATCTTTTTTTGGTCTTAACTTTTTATTTAGCGTTTTTTATCAATTATATATCGTGAGGGGCGCAAACGTTGACAGGATGACTTTTTATTTGGTCTTGAATTTTTGTACCACCAAACTTTTTTCTTTAGCAACAGTTAAAAGTGCTTACAATTTATTCTTATTTTATTCAAGACAATCCATAAAAATATTGTGGAAATGTTTTTTTAACCAAATACGTCACCGGGGGTGCGTTACTCAGATTGGACACTTACAGCAAAATTACTTTAAAAAATAAATGAAAAATTATATTTAAAGCATATGAAAAATAAAACTTTAGTAGCTGATAACATGTAAGGTTCCCCCTTTTTTTCTGTATCAGTGGAAAATGGAAACATCCAGTATTTTAGAATCAGGTTTCTACTGCATTCTTTCTAAAATTGACTTGGGTTTAAATACTAAATATCGAATTGTTTTTGTTATGCTGGTGTGTATGCTGACCTTGTATTTGTTTTAAAAGTAATATTGTAACCTAGAAAATTGTTGAATTTGCAGTTTTGGACCTTGGAAACCTGAAATCTTATTTTCGTGATATTTTCATGTAAAGATTGGTTTACATTTTTTTTCAATTTTAAGTGACCTAATTAAATGTATCCTATTTTTATAATGAGTGATCACATTATATTATCTCTATAGATCTATCGCTAGCTTAATAATAAAATTTAATAAAATTATTGTAAAATATTATATACTTGTTAAAAATGCAATCTAGTTTATCACTGGGTCATTTCTCCTAGAATTAACCGCAGTCTATGTTATGCAAATTATATTATGTTTTAAAAAGACAGAAAGCCAATAGTTGACTTAACCGTTGGCCATAATATAAAACAAATCAAGTTGATGAAATAACTTTTAACCATTATGGTACAAGAACCCGGCAAATAATAAAGGTTAAAGGCTCATATGTATTCATTTATCAAACGGTAAACCTAGAGGTGTGCCGCATAATATGCATGCGAAAATACTGCAACCCAAGTTGTTTAAATTTTTCAAAAGGTAGTAATGATACCCTTGTTATAGAATAAATTTTATGGGACAATACAGCGGAAGACAAACTTATTGGTTATATTAAAATAAGGTGGGTATCTAATATCTGAATTAGGAATAATGAAAGTCGGCATATGATTCATAAATGGTTAGAACTGATGTATGGTTATTAAGCCCAAAATATTGGTAACTTCCAGTTTATTTGTCGGCTCTTCTAATTATAGGTTAATTACATTACAACTAAGTGGCCACTAAATTTTCTATTTAATTATAAAAGAATAAACCAGTTTAAAAAAATAATTTACTATATTATTACAAAGTGAGGGAACTAAAATTCCTATACTTTAGTGAAGGTTTAAGCTTCCTCATAGAACTAGCGTACTACTTGACATGATGAGTTAAGCAGGGCTTAAATAAAGTTTTTATTTAAACACCCAATATAAAATTTTCAATATGTTTAGAATATTAAAAATAAAACTTTATAAAACCTATGTAACTAAGCCAATACAGAATCAGCTATATAACATAACACATAGCCAATGTGAGACAAAGAGACCATCTAAAGTGAATACCTGCATGTACATCCTTTTTTGTTGCTTTACTTGCCGATATCCCAATCCCTGTTTGCCTAACTAGTATATGTGTTTTGTAATATCTTCCTAAACATATCAGTATTTTGCGCATTAACAAATAGATTAAAAGGTTCTATAGGCATATGCTTTTTGTAAATTAGAAAAGGAAACTTGACATTGGTTTCATATTTAAAATGTAAAACTTGGCATTGGTTTCATATTAAAAATGTTGTTTTTGCAAACAACTCTTCAATTGTTTGGCGATCTGGTCAATTAAACCTTTAAGTAGATTTCCGCCCCGGACCTTGATAGCTACAGCTACGCTACTGCCCCATAGATACCCCACTTTATTTAAAGAGCATTAAAATACGTCAAAAAAACATTATTTAAGGGAGTTTTCGACCGCAGCAAATCAATCCAGCATCGCACAATTTTTTAAAAATAAAAATATTAACGTCTTTATGCATATGTAAAATCTTACAAAATAAAATTAAATTTCCTTTAAAGAAGGTCCCATATAATACACGTTAATTCCGGTGATCGTTTCAGCCGATCTCACCGGCGCACAGTGGGGCAGATTGGCCAGAAAGTTGGCATTAAGTC
>JACEGR010007927.1:0-42928 GCA_014170235.1 Listronotus bonariensis
TGACTGCATATTATTATAATCATCACATTATCTATAACTTTTTCGAAAGGTTTAATAGTATGTTTAATAGAGTTGTAAAACTAATACTAAGTACTTACATGTTTCGGCAAGTAAATATCATACACACTAGCCGAATCTAAGTCAACGGCGTGGAAGCCATCGCAACTGCCGTAAATAACTTTTAACCTAGTGCCTTCCTCTACGGTAAGGTCAACCAAAAGCGGTCGGAAGGTAAGATCACAGAAAGATTTAAAAGCCATAAATTTATGATAGGGTTTTGGAGCCCAAGCGTAAATTTCTATACTATCTCTAAGTGCTATCACTAGGAATTTTATTCGTTCATATTTAACTATTTTAAAGTGCACAGCTCCTTGTAGGTCGCCCACATTAATCCAACCGTTTCTCCGTTCAACTTGCTAAAAAGAAAATTTATCATTAGCAAATATACAAAAATAAATGGTAAAAACGATGACAAACTCTATGTTTACATTTTTTAGATATCACATAAAGTGATAGATGTGGCAGAAATGTTACAAATCACGAAATTCTTAAAGAAGATAATATTTTTCGATTACTTAACGACTAAACTTAACTGTTGCCTTAATTAAAATTCAACTTACATCACTAACACCATCGGTCCTTAAAATTTTGCTTTTAAGCCAGCTTAGGTAATAAACTCGAACCCTATTTTTCTTTCCTGATATTGTTACAAGTATATTTTGTCCTTCCAACACTTCCATTTGCTGAAATCTACGCCTTGATATTAGCTGATATACCTTTCCTTGACCACTCCTATCTAGTAACATTAGTCCATGTTCTGTGCCAATTAGAAGATTTACACCTAAAATTGAAAATACAAACTTAATTTTTTTATGTTTTAAATGAAGAAGTAATATTGTGGTGGAGTGGTAAATCTAGGTTACTACACTATCAAACAAAAGATTGGTTAGTTACTTGGCCTTTCCAAAGGCCTAAATGTCACTCTTTAAACTATCCTGTTTTTAGCATCGTTCCGATAATGCCGGTATGAATAGAAGAATTGTCTATTTCCACATTCACATCCAGGAAGAGAAAATAGTAACTATGGTTATCTTCTGTCTTGTGATTCTTTACCATTTAAAGGCAAAACGTTCAAATTTTTACTGTGCATTGTGAGTAAAAGAGAAGAATATAGAATTAACAAAAAGACTTTTTCAGTACTGAATGTGGATAATTAGCAAAATTTACTTCTTACTTTTTATTCTGAACGCCATACTTTTCCAACTACAGGGCTCCAAAAGATTAGGAGAAAGTTAAAATACATTTTTAAAATATATAAAAATGTAAGATACTAATCTTTTTTATATTGATGACTTTATAATTAGGTCTTAACGATATGCCTATGCCGAGAAATGGTTTGCATTTATTAACGCCAAAATCATACAACAAAATGAAAAAGTCAACACATAAAATAACCAATAATGTCTTCAAAATTAAACGGGAATTTGAAAAAAAAATATATTTCTTTTGTTCTATGACGGGAAAATAAAATAACATTTTCATAAAATTACTTTTTTCTCGGATACATACATGGAGTAAAGGTAGATATTTAATTTTAGAATATATAAACTACTAAACAATTACACCAAGTTGCAAATTTTTAATTCAAATCTGTCAAATCACAGAATTACATTACATTACATTGTTTAGTAATTACTCTAGAAAATTTCGTGGTATAGATCTTTTCAAGGATGTTCAATGTTTCGTAATACATTGTTGTTCTCGCTTCATGTCGTCTAAACTAATGGTGACAAAAAAGTACGTCATTGACGAAAGTCTGAAATAAATCGTTACTAAGCAATCAAATGTCAATAAATGTCAGAATAATTTTTTGATATTTTAGACATCTCAAATATTTTCATTAATTTTTATGTAAAAGTTGAGTAAATAGCAGAATTATAAGTGTTTAGTACCTATGTTTCGAACTAACCGACAATATTGTAAACGCAAATAATTCGTGCAGCGTAAGTTTTTCAAAATAATTTTAAATATTAAGTGCTCTTTTGTGATTTTAATATACGATTACTGTGAAATGAAAGTATAGTTAATATACGTGGGTTTAAAAAATATGCCGCAACGATATACAGAAGCCGAACAAGCTCTTATTTTAAAGATGGTTAAGTATTTTCAAATGGATAAGGAGAAAAAGAAGGTAAACCTTATTACCCGCGAGTGCGGTATTTAATGTAGGTTACAAATATTTTAATTCCCATGAGTATAAAGTTTTATAAATCAAATAAAGCAGTTTGATAAATATTCTAACGTCAAAATTAAAACGTATATTTTTTTTAAATTTGGTTTAATGTATGTCACAATATACGACGTGCCCTAATTTTGATATGACGTCACAGAATGTGACGAAACATTGAACATCCTGAAAAAGATCTACATATAACGCATGTATTATTGTCGTTTTACATATAACAGCCTACTAGTTTAAAAATACAAATTTTACATCGCTAATTTTATGGCCTAATTTTATTGTAATAATGTTTTTCAACATTGATCGTCGTTTTTTTCGTCACAAGAAAAACTAGTGTATACACGGAAAAAAATTAGCGATTTTTTGTCACCCTTTGCTTTGCGACGAAAAACAATCAAACCTCGAGCTGAAATCTAAAGCATTTTCCCTTGTACAACTAATAACTATTATTTTCGTAAAATGCAGTGGCATATTTATATATAAAAAAACTCTTAAGTTTTGCCTGAAATACTGAAACACGGTTAGCAAGAAACATGATCTCTCTGACCTACATAAGCCTTATTAACATACGACCCAACCTTTCACTTAGATTTATAGATTAAAAAAATGGTAATCCTTAAAAATTAGCAATACCCAATTTCTTACCCCATAAAGCAGCACATAAAATCTCACTGTTGAACCTTTTCTTGTACTTTCTTATTTCGGGCGTATCCGATGAGATGTCATGCGATGTGGGCGTAACATTGACGTTGACGTGCGACTCTCGTCTTGAGGGTTGGGAGCTGGCTCCGAATCCAAAGGCCAAAAACGATCGCTGTTTCTGTTGCAATGCGAGAGCGTTAGCGTGTAAAAATGGAGGGAGGGGGATGGTCAGGGCGATACTGTAATATGATTATTTGTGTTACTTTCCATTGAGTCTAATAAGTGAGCGTTTTTATCGATCCGTAGCCTATAGCGTTTAATAAAAACATAAATTTCTGCCATTTATTTAAAGTAATAAATTTGTAAAACCTATTTCACTGATAAAAGTTCTTTAGGCTGAGTGTATGTCAAATTGTAACATAAGCCCTTTTGAGGTAGAAAGAACTTAAAATCGTTTTTTTATTAATATATAAATAGTTTAAAAAAAAAGGAAAAGAAAATAAACACCTGCTTTTTGTGTCTTAGGTATCACAAAATCTACAGACTGTCCACGGATGGGGTTAACAAGAGGGCAAATGAACTAGAATTTTTTTTTTATTAATTATTTAGAATAATGTTTGTAATCGATAAAAGCAATAATACAAATGTTTATTGAATTCCATAATTTGGCGAAGACGCCTTGATTACATTCGTTTACAGCTGAAAAATTGTGTCGTGTAGGAATTCGAAGAAAGCAGGTGTTTGAAAAGCAAATTACGAGAGTTTTAAGGTCATTATATCATAAAACTATTAGTTTTTGATAATTCCAAAATCAATTCTATGAAACTTTTTGATACCCCTGTAACATTTATAAAGTTATTTAAAATGTTATTTTAAATAAATTTTCTAATTGATATTTTGCTTAAAAATGAAAAATAAAGGTAGTTTACTCTTGCAGAAAAATCATGTTTTTAAGTTTTTGCGAACCCTGTATACAAAATCAACATGTTTCTCTTCGCAAAACCTATTTTTTATAAGCAATTTTTTTTTAATAAAGAATTACTTATATTTTCAAAAATGAAATTGTCCTCTCGTTAACCCCATTCGTGGACAGTCTACATACATTGTATTTAAAACTTTTACAAAAGGCAAGTATAGTTTTCAATATACAGGATGTTCAAGATATTTGCACTATAATAAAGATTTTTACAATTTTGACGCACCCTGTATATCATATGGCGATTCTTATGAAAAGAACACTTTTAGCGTAATGTTGGTTTTTCTACAATAAAATGGCTTCTTATTGTAGCAAAATTAAAATGTAAATCTAAAAATATTAATTTCTTTAAGTGAGACAATCTAAAATTGGATCCAAGGGGACGATTTTAACCAAGTTCAAGTGCCAAGACCAACGATATTTTACTAAGGTTGTTTTATGTTTTTCAGGATGCTTATGCGTTCCATCAGCCCCTTCAGTATTCAGGTTAAAATACAAAACCCGGTGGCGTAGCTACTATGGGGCTAGGTGGGGCAGTGCCCCAGGGCCCCCTTGAAGGTTAAAAAAGGGCTCTAGGCTTAAGGACAGAAATACTAAAAACAAATGCGAGGAAAATAAAGGGCAGGGCAGGACCTTTTTTTTTGCTCTTCAAATCTTTTGAGGTCTTGGTTAGTATGATGAGGATACATAAAGTGGGAAGTGAAAAAAGTAAAAAAGTAATGAGGATCTTTTCTTTTTGTTTTGGTCTTCAAATTTTTAGGGGCCCCACTTTTTTTGTTCCAGGGCCCCTGCTGTTCTAGCTACGCCACTGACAAAACCGGTTGTGGTTTATTAAAGTTAAAAAAAGTCCAATACTTTTACTACTATACTATCTCGAAAACGACATTAAAATTAGTGTGTGTAATCATTCCATAAAGCTTAGACAAAACAATGTGTTATAGTCATAAATAAAATTAAGTTATGACAGTATATTATGTGCTTTTCTAAAAAAAAACGAAAACATGTTTTAATAGATATACATAATTTCTTTACTCATTAAAAATTATAAAATTATAACTTACTATAGAACCCATGTTTATATTGCCTTATTAAATTTAATAACGACGGTATTAAGCACTTAGCACGATTTTTAAAACTTTCAGAAAAAATAAACATAAGCTGTGTGGCGACATATTCTAAAAATATTTAAATTACAAATAGATTGATCCACCGATATGCATTTTCGATGGCAAAATTCCAAAACACCTTTGTTTATTTTCATAACGTTTTAAAAGGCCAGGTGTAAAAGTCATGTTTTGCTGATAATTACTTGGCTCTGAGTTAGTATTCTAAACCAGAGAACTAACCAGAACAAAAAATAAGCTTTCATACTATTGAAAGCGTAAAAAGATGTCGGATTATGGTCGAAGTTTTTTTGTAAACTTTAGGCATCATTTAATTATGCTTTTATTTTTCTATTTAACCTGTAAAATGTTACCAGATAAATTATTATGGTAACAAATAACTGTCACCAAAATATCTGGTAGTTATCCTGTGTTGAAATAATAGTAGCTAAACCTAATTATACAATATGAGCAATGCGTTTTGGTTCATCGGCCGGCAATAGAATAACAAAACAAGCACTATGATTCACGCCTGTTTACATGCTGGTATTTAGTTAGATTGTCTCTTTTCTTCACATTGTCTATGTGTTATAATATATATATATATATATATATATATATATATATATATATATATATATATATATATATATTATATATATGTAGTGTCCAAGATAAGGATCCTAAAGCTTGGGAATCTCAGTACCTATTGGAGATACAGCTTAGGTTAAATTAAGAAAAAGTTGTGTTTTTAAAGCTTTTGTCATTGCTAATTATACAGTCATACCCCTTCTAATTTCTGAACACTTTGGTATATTCAGGGTCACAGCTGGGCGCTAACGCAACCGCTACCGCCAGCCAGACAGTCAAGAATCTACTCGAAAGAGCAGGGAGATTAACATATCAAAAAATCAGCCAACCAACCTTAAATTCATGTTTTCCCGACGTTGCTACCTCTCGGACCAATAAATATATAGGTTAAATTAGGAAAAAGTTGTGTTTTTTAAAGCTTATGCCGTTTCATGGCCTGCTGAGATATTTGGCAAAAACTAAAATTTGGCTATATCGATTTTATTTTTTTCTGACTCTATTTGAAGAGATATAAAAACTAATAACACTTTTTCATTGGCACTTTTTAGCTACAACATGATGGTATTTTTAGATTTTATACCCGACGTTTCGTTGTCAAGAAACCATCATCAACTTTATTTTTTTATATGGCTCGGAAAAAGTACACCCTGTATCTAAACCCATTTTTTATTACAAATTCAACGATGTGTCACATGTCATATTTTAATTTTTAGTTAAAAGAAAAATTGCGTTTTTCTATTTTTTAAAAGTTATTTTTAAGTAGGCCTTGCAAACAAATGCTTGGACGTTAATATCTGTTACCGTATCTGCAACATAATTAATTATCATTATAAAATAGTATTTGTCGTTATTACCCTGTTTGTCAAGTTGTTGTTTTTAGAGTAATTGTTCTTATTGTTACTGTTGTCTTTATACGCAATACGCATTACTAGGCTCAACAAAATCCGCGTGTTAAGAAAATATCAAAACATCAAGAACGTTTTGGGTTTAATATGTGGTGTGGAATTTTAGGAACTAAAATACCAGGTCCATGTATATATCATAATTCATTAACTGCATAAATGATAGCTTCATTTATTTTTGCAGCACAAAATGTATCATGTTAGCATATCAAACTTATCTTCATGGCTATAATGGCCATCCTGCATATTCAACCGTAATAATACAATATTAGCTATTCACCAGTAAACAATAATAGAGACAACAGTAACAATAAGAACAATTGCTCTAAAAACAACAACTCGACAAGCAGGGTAATAAGGACAAATAATATTTTAAAATGATATTAAATTATGTCACAGATACGGTAACAGGGATTAACGTCCAAACATTTGTTTGTAAGGCCTACTTAAAAATAACTTAAAAAATAGAAAAAAACAGTTGATGATGGTTTCTTGACAACGAAACGTCGGGTATAAAATCCAAAAATACCATCATGTAGTAGCTAAAAAGTGCCAATGAAAAAGTGTTATTAGTTTTTTTATATCTCTTCAAATAGAGTCAGAAAAAAATAAAATCGATATAGTTAAATTTTAGTTTTTGCCAAATATCTCAGCAGGCCATGAAAATTTTTCAAATTTTTAAACGGCATAAGCTTTAAAAACACAACTTTTTCCTAATTTAACCTATATATTTATTGGTCCGAGAGGTAGCAACGTCGGGAAAACAAGAATTTAAGGTTGGTTGGCTGATTTTTGATATGTTAATCTCCCTCCTCTTTCAAGTAGATTCTTGACTGTCTGGCTGGCGGTAGCGGTTGCGTTAGCGCCCAGCTGTGACTCTGAATATACCAAAGGGTTCAGAAATTAGAAGGGGTATGACTGTATAATTAGCAATGATAAAAGTGTTTGGCAATAAACAAAATATATTTGGTAAAATTATCTAAAGACAACAATTTGAAAATTAGGTTTCTTAAAATGTTTCCAAAACCTTGGATTATCACCTGTACAGGTAGACAGCCCAGAGTCTACCCGGAAGAGGAAGGAGAACAACTTATCAAAAAGCCAGATATTAATAAATTATTTCTTGAAAACGTTGCGACCTCCTATACTATATGGGCACTAATCACAAAATAACGTATTCTATACAGGGTGTAATTTAATTGATGGCTAAAAATACGGGATATAATTCCTAAGCTAATTTTAAGAAAAATTTATATAAACATATGACCAGAAACTCTTAACTTTTAAACTAAGGGTGTTAAAGTTAAAAAAATATATTTTTCTTATCATACCTTTAAAACTGTTCAAGATATTTTCATTAAATTTAGCAGGCACCTACTAAGCACCAATGGGATTTTTAAATGTAGATTTTTTAAAATATTTTCACCAGTGGGGTCCGTACGGGATGAATGCTGAAGATTTAAAAAAATAAATGGTACGCCACAACTTTTCCCAATAAATAAACATCATTTTTTAAATCCTTATTTATTTTGCAACAAATTTGACCTCCTGACTTTTTTCGTCCGATGCACCGTTTTCGCGTTATAAACTAAAAATTGGGCATCAGCCTACCTGCTTAAAATGATTTCGCTATACCAAAAATGTTTTTTTTTACGCGAAAACGGTGCATCGGACAAAGAAAATTCAAAAGATCAAATTTGTTGCAAAATGAATAGAAAATTAAAAAAAGTTTTTTAGAAAAAGTAATGGTGTACCATTCTTTTAAACATTTCCCGTATTCAACTCGTCCGGACGCCACTGGTAAAAATAATTAAAAATCTTTCACATCAACAAATGCCTATTGGTCCTTAAAGGTGCATGTTACATTTTATGAAAATATCTTAGAGAATTTTTAGTTATAGGAATTTTTTTTCTTAAAACTTTAACACCCTGTAGCTTAAAAGTTATGTATGGTCATACGAACTTTTCTTCCTAAAATAAGGCAAGCAATCACATCCTGTCTTTTTAGCCATCAATGAAATTATACCTTGTATATCGATTCACTGGAGAGTAAATAAGAGGATTTCGAAAAATATAGGAGATACAAAATGTGCGAAAAAACGCAGCGATGCCCAATTCAACAGCTATATCTATTATAAATAAAAATTTAAAAAATAAAAGAGGTTTAATTTTTATATCCATTATAGTGCATTGTTAAAAAAACGATTAATTTTAAAACAAGAATTGATGGACTATTAATTTATTTTTCTTTGCGGGAATGATTTTAACACCATAATTTTAGGTTTAAATTGCAAAATAATTGTATATTTGTATTTTTTTCGGTTTACTAAACCCTTGTAATTACCCTCGAATTTATAACACTTTGTATATACTACCACAAAAGACTACACTCATGCTACATGAAACAGCATATTTGATAAAAATAAATTGTTAGTAAAATAAAGCTAAAAATGCAAAAATAAGAATTAGTCTTTCCCGTTAGTTTTCCGAAACCAAAAATGAGTGAAAACAAAAAAATGGACCTATGATTTTATGAAAACAACTGACATCTACCAAATATGTCATGACGATTGGTTCATCCTTCAATAATTTAAGAGATAGACAATGTATCTGTGAAACTATTAATTTACCGTTTATACATAGGGTGACTTAACTAAGACAACACAACAAATTAATTGGGTACCAGGAATAATTCAAAAAAAAATATATTTAACACGAGTTTTAGTTAAAATAATTTATTTTTAAGGGATAAGTAAGAAAACTAAAGATTAGTGGCAAAATCCAAGTCGATTTTTAAAGTTTGATGCTACGACCGTTAAAAATCGTTTATCACAAAAATTAGGTAGTCCATTTTAGTACACCGTATACAGGGTTTCTTTTAAGGGTTCGACCTATTTTTTACACTTTAAATAAGTGTTTTGTTTTAAAACATATTAGCATTGATTTTAATATGAATTTATGCAATTAAAGAGTAAACGCGACATCAACCAAAAGATCAAGTTACCACTAAATCCGCCATTTTGAATAAATTTAATGAAAATCATCAAAAGTTATAATTATAATGAATTCGGATGACGCAACATTAAAATTAAAAAATTTCTCGGTCGTAGAAAAATATGGTGTGAAACACATGCATAGCGTCGTTTTTACTTGTGGGATTGCTGCAAGTGCCTGATGGCTGGTGCTGTCAAACCTCCGATTTAGAAAAAGGTATTACTTTATGCATTTGTTACATACTAGTTATTTATAGAACATGTTTTTACTAGAGGCAAAAAGCAGTTTAATAAAATCATTACGTAACCCTATCTGTATCGTAATGCGCTTGCGCAGAAGCAATACTTAGTTTCAATCCGTTACGTTAAACTTATCAATACGGCACACGTATCCGTATCGCGATCGGTAACTTATCCCGACTTTGGTACGTCAAAATTAGAAAAGAAGATTTATAACCATAAAATTTGATTGATTGATTGACAAGTGAGTTAAAAGCTAAAGTTAAAAACATTGGATCCAAAATTGCATCCATCGTCAAATTAAACACGTAATAAGGAGCTGTTAAACCACAGTAAAATAACGTAAACAACCGTTGGAAAAACTGTTATGCGTCTGTTTAACACCTGTTGGGTTAGGATACAAACCCTGGACAAAATTGGTTTAGGTGGTTGCATAAAGAATTTTAAATTACGTTAGGTAAGTTTGCTTTAAAGCCGTGCTTTTAATCGCCGACGTATATTCTCTCGTTGCGTATACGGATAGGTATAAGTGTCCATATTTATGGTGTTGCTTTTGCCACTATTGTCTTGGTTTTATTTATGTATTAAGTTTATTAGATATTCTGATCAGCTTATAATAAATATATTTGAAATAAATGAACACCGTTTGTGAAATATGATCACATGCATCATTTACTTAATGCGTATTGTAATAAGCTAAAAAATGATAATAATGATAGCATCTTCAGCCAATCATTCCCGCTAAACATCCTTTATGTAAATTTGTCAACTATTAAACATAATTCATGCATATGAGTTTAGACTGAATCTACGACACTTTTCCGCAGATTTTTCAAATTAATATCATAATATTAATTAATAAACACTAAATTTTTTAAATAATATTTCTAAGAAAATTTCCTTAGGAAAGTTTATAATAAAATCACTTCTTTTAAAAAAAAGGTCACTGGGATAGGAATATGTAAATAAAATATACAGGATAATTCCTAACCTATACGCATTTACGTGAGAAGTCATTGGTAAGAAAAAGCAATGACTAATAATGAAAAAAAAAAGTTGTAAACCATTTTTTACAGAATAATTAGATTAAGTCACTCCGCATATGGGTCGGTAAAACAGCGACAAAACCGCGATTTTTACTGACTTCGACAGCACGTATGCATATTAGCGCATCTCGGCAAGCCGTGTCCTTAGGAAACGAATGCAACACAGAACCGTTTTGTATTTTGTTTTACAGTGTGTGATTCATGTTTGTTGTGATTTTTACACAGGAAAACCAGTGCTACGTTTAGAAATTAGAATTAGAATTGGAAATATGGATTTATTTAATATTAGATTTGTGGAGGAGGTGGAAAAACATCTTGTACTGTATAATTATACTTTAAGGGAATATTCACAAAAGATTAAACAGATGTCTCATTACAAGTCAAGTAAATAAAAAAAAAAATTCTGTAAAATAATGTTTGGTAGGATTCAGGTTTTTGCATACTTGTCTTAGAGGGCACTCTTTGACCCGGTGTGATAATCCAAAGGGGTAGTTTTTACCCCGTTGCGGTCGGATTCGGGGAACAACAGCGCTCTCCGACTAACGTCTGATTTCATTGGCTAAGAATATAGTAAAATTTACCATTAAACGTATGCTCGTCTCTGTACGGTTGTCGCTACTTCAAACACGATTATACAGGTACATACCGTCGAAAGCTTGTCGAATCTTTGTCTCGTCGCTGTTTCACCGATCCATGTGCCTAATGTTTTGTCTTTGTAAAAACTAATACAAGCTATGATAAATAAACTTTTTAATTTTATTCTGGAGAAAAGCCAAATAATATTTTGTTTAAGCTATGATGATGTTTTTGTATGACTATTAGTATTTTATTATTAGTTGTGGTTGTATTTTAGTTTATTTTTTAGCGATTAAAATTAAAATTATAGCTTATAGTAGTTGTACCAAATTACTTCCGCCACAAAAAAAAAAAAGATAAGTACCTTGTTTCCTATTATTAGTCATTATTTGTTGTCAGAATTTACATTCTTCATTACAACATTAGTCATTGTTTATCCATAGTAATTATTTTCCAATATTCTGCGTATAGGTTAAGAATCCCTGTATATCAAGCACAAGTTTTTCCTGTTTTTGTTAAAACAAGTTTTATTATTTTATAAGGTAATTTCTCAAATAAAAGAAAACTACTAAACACGACTTTTATAGACACTATGATTTTTATTAGGATTCTGTCAATAAAATTTTAATTTATAAGGTTTTTTCTAAAAACATTTTGGTATATTCGTTTAAATTAAAAAAAAACACTAATATGTTTTGTTTTCAATTTTTGTTTAAAATACAAATAAATTCGAAAAATAGCAGAAACTCGTACAAACCAGTCGTAAACTTAAAAATATTGTTTGTTCCACACATAAAATGAAAAAAATTACTGAAGTAAAAATTAAAAAAAAGTATTTTTACAAAGCAACAGGATGAGCCAAGGTCATAACAAAGTGAATTACAAACACTACACAAAAACATTAAAATGTCATACTTACATTTAAGATACACAGGGGTTACAGACGTCACTCGTTATAGGCACAAACCAAAGAGAAAGACATTAATTATTATTAAACATAAACACTTTATTAATATCTACCACGATCTTTTTTAAACTTCGACATGTACTAGTTTTTAAGCAGGGTACACAAAACAAATCAGTTGTTGTTTTGATTCAATATAGAGTTTAACAAAAGCCAGAACTTTCCAAAACACTACTTATCCGATTTTAAGAAAAGTTAGTACTCATTAACAAAAATGTAGAGTGAATTCAATAAATTCATCAACGACATAACCACATTTTTCAATCTAACAAAACATCTAGTTGACTTGAATTGTACAACTATAAATTTTAATATCTTTAAATTTAAAACCTTTAAGTTTTAAAATAATTTTAAGCCTATTTTTGTTTTTAGAAAGGATATTCCATGTAAAAAAATGTTGCTAACTTTTAAATGGATTAAGGCTTTTATTACACTCTATAATATACAGGGTTTTTTTAACTTGGTACTTTCCTCTTAACCCTATATACATAAAATGAAAAAAAAACACACATTTTCTAAATAAAAACATGTCCAAAAATGCTTTCTGTCCGAGATACAGGGTGTTAAAGTTTAAAAAAAATCCTTTTTTGTTTTAACTTTCCTACCACTTTAGATATTGCCAAAAAACACTTCTTTTGACCTTTACATTACATTTTTGCTGCAATTGTAAAAGAAAAAATACCAGTGGCGTTCGAACACGATTTGTATTAAAAAAATTTTGTTTTAAAAATAATAGCCATTTTGATACATGGTAAAATAGCTAAAATCTGATATGGTGTTTCATTTCTAAGTTAGCTTTCTAAGAGCAACAATTTTTTAATGGCTTTAAAATTGTAGTAATGTAAGTATAACCTTATATTAATACAAATTAGACAAAAACAAATTTTACATACAAAACACCATATCAGATTTTAGACATTTATAACATGCATCAAAATGGCTTTTTTAAACAAAAACCGTTGACGTTCAGAAAAAAATATTAGGAGACCAAGCTAACCTCAAAGTAAATGAGTATTTTAAAAATAATATACACTCGGCGTACTATTTTTTTTTGTTTGTTTAAAAAGTCCAATACAAATCTTGTTTGAACGCCACTGGTAATTAAAAAAAAACTTTTAAAGCAAAAAATGTTATGTAATGGTCAAAAGAAGCTTACCAAATTTTATGAAAATATCTATAGTGGTAGAAAAGTTATGATAAAAAATGCAATTTTAAAACTTTAACACCCTGTATCTCGGAAAACAAGCAATTTCGAACATAATTTTATTTACATTTTTTTTAAATTTTCTTCTATTTTATATAGCGTTAAAAGGAAAGTACCAACCTATAAATAACCCTGTATATATGGAAAGGTATTTTATAGTCACGTGTGACATGCTAAGGAATTTAAGTGCCAAGTTAAGGATATATATATTTCTAAATTTTTTGGAAAACGGGGATATAATAAGTTAAAGTTTGTTTATTATTTACCTTGTTAAAATTATTTAGAAATACTTGCAGATTTATACATAAGCTAATTTATTCAAGCTGTTCTTAAACTTTTAGCTGAAAATTGTGTTTCTGCCTTTTTTTAATACTATGCGCTGCTATATTTCAATAGGTTGTTATGGTTACTGAAGTTTTATATCAAGAATAAAAGATGGTTTACTGTTTCAACACAGAGTGTCCCACGACAAACTAAAGCGATCGATTCCTTAAAAAGTAAACTTTGGAAAATAATCAAAATGTGGCAACATTGTAAGGTCAGAGGGGATACTCGATTAAAATCATTCGACAGTTCTGACATTTCCGGTTACACTGGACGTTAATGTCGACGTCCTTATTTTAAATGGGAAACCCAGTACATTATTAGTTTTTTAGATTCAGCCTAAAATTCTAAATGTTTTACGTATAATGTCATATACATAAGTTTAAAAGTTTTCAAATTTATATTTTTTTGAAAATTTTATGTAAAAAATGACGCCTTAAATAAAATTTTGAGTTGGGGTCCTCGGTGATAAAGAACTTCTTTAGAGGATTTTATTTATATTTTTACAATTAATAAACACAGGGTGGTCAAAAGTAAACGGTAGAAGTTATATTGACAAAACAATTAGCGTCGTGATCGAATATGACTATACTTTGAATTTACAGAAATAGTTTTTAAAACCTAAAGAAAACTAATTAATATTTATGTTATAATACTTACCTTCAAAAACTCTTTTAGACTTATTTATATGTATTTAAAGATTGCGTTTACTTTTATTATATCAATTTTCTAGAAACTTGCGAAACTCCGATTTTGACGGGCGCTGACCACGAATTTAAAAGAATTTTATGGCGGAAACGTTTTGTTGTCGAGATATTTATCATCAAAGTTAAAATTTAAACTAATCTTATTTTTCTATATTCCCCTTCTATTTGCATACAATTCTGGATTTAAAGCTAGTAGCATACAATATTTGATTTTCACCTTTTAACGCCCCGTTTTTTTACGTATTTTACATTATTTTAATGCATAGCTTCACGTTCAATCATTTTCAGTAGCAGCAGGCTATAACGTCACCGTGTATACATGGTCGCAGCATTTTTTAAAATAAACTTCCTCAATTTAATTGATAAAACGATATGCATGAAACGGTTTAAAAGGTGAAAATCAAATATTGTATGCCACTTTAGCTTTAAATCAAGAATTGTGTGCAAAAAGGAGAAATATAGTGAAAATAGGATTAATTTAAATTTTAACTGATGATGGAAATCTTGGAAACGAAAAGTTTGGCCAAAAAATTCATTTAGAGTCGTGATCAGCGCCCCAAAAAAACCCGTATACCAACTTTCGTCAAAATCGGAGTTGCCGCAAATTTCTAGAAAATTACCTAATTTAATTTACTGTAAAGCAAGCTTATTTAACATTTTTTGTAATAATGAAACCATGCTTAAAAGCAGTAATTTTAAAATTGCATAATCCAAATTACAATATACAAATTTACAAATAAATATGATTTTAATTTGCGAGATTTAAAACTATACACGACAGAAAGGCGACCATAACAAAAAAAAATATTGATTTTGAATTGAATTATTGATATGATATTACTACAAAAATTTTGCTTTAAAGGATGTTAATAAATATTTGTTTTTGTTTACTAAAACTACAAAAATTAACTTTACACTGTAAGAAATCTAGACCTAAACTATTATTCTTAATAAAAAAATCACTGAATTGTTTTTTAAATTAACAAAATATCTAGATTTTAGGTTTTTAGGTTGTTTTTAAATTTTGAAAATCAAAGAATACAAAACGAATAATATTCTGAGACCTATTAAGAAGGTGGTTTTTAGAGCCTTTTTCCGCCTTACGAATTATTGGAAAAAACAACTGTGATTTGTTTTAATTGCCCTTTTGTAAAAGTTATATTCTTCTATCCTCCGGAGTATAAATAAATAACTGTCAAAACAGGGTGGGCACAATACATTATAAAGCTGACAAGCATTTAGACAAAGATTTAGAAGGAAACCTTCTTAAATAATCAATCAAAGTAAATAACAAATGATCGTTGGTATTTTATTATTTTAGCACTTAGATAACTTAGCACGTTTATCAGTTACAGGAAAAGTAAATGAACACAAAAGAAAATAAACTTTCGAAATCAATAACTTAACATTCTTGTACTACCTGGCTGCTCCATTAAGCAAATATAGTAGTTTTTCTGTTATATATCACAAAAGCAGTATCCCAACTTTAGTTAACTTATCCAACACTAAATTGGTAATCAACCAGTGGATTACTAAACCTATTTTTTTCTTCTAGACATAACATTAAAATGTTTTGTAGACTTTGGCAGAACAGTAGATTTTTCTTATTAAAACAGCAAATTTCTCATGCAAGTTAAAATAAATGTGTTTTATTAAAAATAAATATAAAATGGTTTTTATTAAAAAGCTAACCAAAAAAAAGGGCTGCTTTAAAAAACAAATTAATAAATAAGGTGTCCTATTAAGAACATGATAATTTTAATAGTCCGAGAGCCCGTAAGAGCTGCAGACCTTCGTCTGAAAGTTTGCCAGTGCATGCTCCCAACATAGGTAGAAACAATGGTAGACTATAAAGTTTAACTAATGAATTGAAACTTAACTTTCGTTTTTGTCATTTTGTAAAAGCTGAATTTTACCCTAAATTACTTGGGTACCTATTAGAAGATATTTTCTCAGTCACAGTTTTGACAGTTCCAACCCCCTAGCAGACAAACATTTTGGGGTGGCCCAATGGGGTTCAATATTTCTGTTATTTAACAAGATATGACAAAAAGTCTCAAATATGAGTTGTAAGGCTCCAAATAGGCATGTTCTAAAAAAAATGTATTAAAAAAGTTAATTCTAAGAAGGTAGGCTTTTAAATACATATCGTTTTTCGAGACACTCTGTATACATCAATATATTTTTGAATACATGCCTATTTAAAAACCTTACAACTCTTATTTAAGACTTTTTGTCATATCTTGTTAAATAACAGAAATATTGGACTTCCTCGGACTATTGGGTCACCCCAAAATGTTTGTCTGCCAAGGGGTTGGAACTGACAAAACTGTCTGGCGACTGAGAATATATCTTCTAATAGGTACCAAGTAACCTAGGGTAAAATTTAACTTTTACAAAATAACGAAAGTTAAGTTTCAATTCATTAAGCTTTGGTTCCTGGTACCTGTCAAAACCACTATGAGTCAAACTTCGTAGTCTGCCATTAGCTTCTACCTATGTTGGGAGCATGCACTGAGAAACTTTCAGCTTTTACAAAATAACAAAGATTCGCCGCTCACGGGATCCTATTCTACAGTGTGTTCCAGGATAGGTGTTGCAAGAGGTCAAATGGACCAACAATTTTTGAAAATTAAAACGAAATTTTGGGAGACTGGTCGCATGGTCTAAAAAAATAATGGGCCAGAGGGAGCAAAATTTAAGCGGAATTTTAAAAATTTTAAATATTTTTAAAAATGAAATGCTTTATGCCAAGTATTTTAAAAACTGTTAATGCATAATGTAAAAATTGACAAAAATATATTTTTTTTACTTTAATTTGGTAACTTTAAATTTTGACAAAAATTTTAATTCTCTACAACATTTACTTATAAAATTTTGTCCTATTTTTAAAAATTTTAAAAGGTACTTTACTCATGGTCATATTTCATATTTTTAGTTAATCTCGCCTTGTATAATACCAATCAGAGTAAAATTTTATATTTATCAGTTTTAAACCATGCGACCAGTTTTTTCAAAAACACGTTTAAAAATTCCAAAATATTTGGTCCTTTTGTCATCTTGTAACACCTATCCTGGAACACACTGTATATATAATTCACATTTTTATTAATTCAAATTAATTCATATTTTTGAAGTGTTACCCCAGATTTTACAGGAAAAATACACAAGAAGGTTATTTAATATTTTTTTACTGTGCTAACTTTTTAAATAAGGTATTTTTCTTAAAGACAAATCTGTACAGACAACTGGCTAAATTTATTTTTAATTAATTTAAATAATGGCTGTTAAATATACAAACGTTTTTGTTGGATAAGCTGACCAAAGAATTCAAACAAGTTAAAGCTTTAAAAACAAGCATAGCAACAAACTACGTACCTCTTCACTTTGTGACTTGTCTCTTGATGATGGCGTACCAGGGCTACCACTAGCTTGGCTAAGAAGATCAGGCAAAACGCTACTTTGCCTTGAATGTTCACTACTTCTTCCATTCTGAAATATACATGGAATTAAATATGAATTTACAAAATACCTAAAGAAGGATTTTATTATTTTAAATTAAATATATTAGTTTTTAACTTTTTTAACACCAAATCTATTCATTTTCGTTTGAGAATAACAACTAAACAAAAAATGTATTCAACTGGTTTAAAGTTACTAACCATGGTTACAAATGCAACTGACTGATGAAAATACTTTTTTAAATTTGTTTTTAATTAAACGAAAATAAAGAAATCTTAGGTAATGACAAAAATGTAATATCAATATAATAAATTAACGTTAAAATACGAACTTAATTATAATGTATCCACAAATACAGCATAAATCGATAGTAAAGACTTGCCAGCCTGAAGACTCCAGTAATCCGAATACTATTGTAATTTAGACATAAAAATATCACATCTATTACGTAGATTAGTATATGGACTTTCTTAACAGAAATAAGTAATATTTTAAATGAATAATTGAAAATGATAAACAAAATCATATAATAACAAAATAATATTACAGAATTTTTTGCCAACGGATGTTATAACTGGTTAGCATTTCAAAAATAAACTTAATTTATGTAATAAATGTCAGTACGCCATCACAAAAGAGAAACTAATAGTTATATTAAAAACATATTTAAAAGTACCTACAAACGTTACATAAGAGTAAATTATAACGCGAAAAAAAAACAATTAAAATGACGATTTTTATCCCTGAAAATAGTAGAAAATCAAGTGAAAAAGGAGATAAAGCATTAAACTGGACAACATTGCCATGTTCGTTTACCTCTAGATGTAAACGCCAATCACGTAAACAAGTTAGTAACAATAAACTTAAATATTCTACAGCTCTAGTAACTTCCATACTTCTACCTTATTTATAACATATAACTGTTTTTGATACAAATTAGAAGTAACTAGATTAGAGATGATCCTATAAATGTTACAAATTATTTGCCGCCTCATTTTTTGAAACATCAAAATACCAAGTGCGGGATCAAAAATACTACTTGTCATAAAAATCACACCTAAAAATAATGTACCAAATTTAATTTAAAAAATAATAAGTACGGAGTTCAATTTCGTAGTATTTTCAGATAAATCCCGATTTTGCTTAGGGATGTACTATTGACTACAACGGGTCAAAAGATTTTGCAATGAAAGAAGAAATTTGGCATTTTGCGTTAAGCCACATTTCGCTTACAATGTAGGTGTTCTGATATGAGGAGTGGTATGCGTTGGTAGTAGGTCTCCTCTAGTTTTCATTCAAATATCTATTACGTTCGTATGTATGGAAGAGTTCGAAACAACATCTATACCCTACGTTCAACATGTTGGTTAAACCCATTTTGGAGGATAATGTACAACCACATATCGCTTGTGTAACTATGGCTGATGTAGACCAGCATATTGTTCATATTATTTCTTGGCCTCCTGGTTTTCCAATTTGTTCCCCACAAAACATATATGGGACATGGTAGGGAGAGCCTCTAATTAACGTACTTTAGCAAAGTCGAGAAATGAAATTCAAGTTGCACGGGACCCAAGTCCCCAATAAGACACATCATCATTTAATGAGAAGCATGCCCAGAGGTCCCCCTAAAGTATGTAAATTTCTGTGTGTTGTTTTACACCAAAGTGTCATCACTCATAGCCATAGCAAATATTATTGTATATAAAACAGCAAAATATGGTTCAGTTTAATACATTATTTCTAGGTGTTGCAATTTTTATGATAGGCAGTATACAATATTGAATGAAGTGGTGTACAGACGAACAGTATATTGTTGGTTCGTAGAGTTTCACAGATAGATGAATATGAAGAGTTGTCATTCCAGGAGAAATGCCCGTTGGTCGTTTGTATTCCTTGAGCAATTTTGCAGATGTTTCGCCAAGAAGCCACTTGGCATCTTCAGTGCTATCTAACGTCTGCAAAAATCTGCAAGGAAAACAAACGACCAACGGATACATTCCCAGACCAGTATATTGACATATCGTTAAAATGGCATTTTAAATTCTTTTAATGTTCAGCTCCTTGACCAGTAATACTATCATGTCGTAAGCTATATGCCATTTTAGAATAAAACTAAGTATAATAAATAATATTGTAGGTCTAGTTATGTGTATCAAACTATTACAAAAACTTCTAATATTAAAATGTCTACAGAATGCACAGACAATAAACACAAAACAAAAACATAGCACAATAATTATAAGCAAAACACACAAAAACTTTTACTAAAAACAGTATGGCAGCAGCCCTGCAGGAAATCTGACATCCATGTCCATGCTTGTTTGTAAGAAATACTTCCGACATGCTTTTTTCATTTCGATGATGATTAGAATCCCACGCTTCTTCTTTTATTTCGTTCAGAATTTGGTTAGGTAAAGCATGTTAATTTGGAAATATAAATAGAGCAAAAACTCCTGTTTTAGGTTAAAATAATTATTAAATCATGCAATTTTTAAAAATGTTGGATTTACTACCTTCTTAGGTAAAAAGAAATTCGTCATTAAATAATGTTTTTTAGCTAAAGTAAAGTCGATTCAAGCAATAAAAAAACCGTCACCGATGCTAATATGACTTAGATCATTAAAACTATAGCTTTAAAGTAAAATATAATTCTGCCTTAATATGATTCAACGTTATGTTTCATATTAAAATTAAAAATATTTCGTCCACAAATGGTTTATTAGACAAAGTCTAAAGTACTTTTCAATAAACTTCGGTATAATGTGTGTACGTTTGTCAAAATAAAAAAAAAAAAAAATGAATAGATAACTTTCTAAACGTCAAAACCCAATTCACCCCAATCACCCAAGTGATAGCCTTCAATTCAAGATTGTGTTTTTTAAATTACTTGTTCTGTTATTATCTTTTTAAATTTTAAATTACCTGCGTAGTTTAACGATCAATTTATTTCCAAGAAACCTAAATAATTGACAGCAGAAAGCATTAAAATAAATATTTACAAAAAATAAACAGCAATGTAAAAATAAACTATGAAACTATTAAGTAAAATCTATATTATAATATATAAATTTATTAATATCGGTAATTAAAAGGATAGCTCTTCCAAAAAACAGTTTTTCACTGTGTTTAAATTAAAATGTTTTTACTATTTTAAATTCTTTTGGTATGCTATTACGCAGTAAGGTTTTTAAAAGTCCTTTCCCTTCCTCTTTATCTTTTGAATGAGACAAGATATAGAGATAAAATTTGGGTATAACATTAAAACTACTCTTTGGCATTTTTTGGAAAGGGGGCAACGAAAAACCTTTTTTATGGCCTTTTGATTTTCTAACAGCGCTTTGTTGTTGAATTTCGGCCGAACCGTTCCAAACTTACAACCGTTTGAAATTTAGCTCAAAATTGTACAAACAGTGAAGGTTCTAAAAGTCGTCTTTACAATTTAGTTAAAAGGGTCTTCCTGAAACTTCTTTTAGGCAAAAAATAATTGTGGTCAAGGGGCCCCGTGCCGAGAGGGTACTATCAATTGTTTTTTTTTCAAATGGAATGGGGAGAAGGGTCATGTAGCATAGATTACATGAACATTTATATCAACATTAAACTTGTCCTATTACAAACAATTATGTGAGATTCTATGGTCTTGTTAAATATCGTTGCAAGAAACCTGAAGTTGGCGGTTGGATTACAAATAAAATGGAAATTTAGTTTAATTGTACAGTCACCTTCATTTAAAGTAAATTAAAAGTAAGTTTTAGTTACCTAAAGAAAGTAATAAATATAATAATAAAATTAGGTATCACACAGCGTTACTTAATTTTAAACATTTTCGATACAAAAAAAACAAGTTTGAACAGGAGGCCTGCTTGGGCAGAACTTTTGATTTCAACTAACTTTTTATTTAACACTTTAATCTATTTTTTTAATAAAGATATTTTACTCTAAAGCAGTTTTCAGTTTAAATGACTTTCCCTAGAATACATCCTTTAAGTTTTAATAAAACTAACTACTGCTAATCTAGTTTGGAAAGTTTTGTTTATTAAATCTGAGAAAATATAAATAAAAACCTTTTCATTTATTGCAGAATAAATGAACCTCACTGTATCTTTAAACTTCGGAAGCCTCATAGTTTACTAATTCTAATTACATAATTTCTTGGAGCCTTTAACTAACTTTTTATGAATTCTAAATTATGTCATTCTCTTTTGTCAATTAAGATATTCTGATAAACTGATGACTAAAAGCTAAATAATAATAGTTAGTAAAAGCAAAGATACAAACAGTTTTTTAAATTTTTATAAGCTTTTGTATCACGAGTCGAGAAAATATTAGTACCATGTAATTTAACTAGCATAAAGCTTTGTAATCTAAAGCTAATTAAAATTGTACATATTTATTACTATCTAATCTATTTAGATTTTTTATCATCAAACCCTAAAATACTTCTAGCAAATAAATACACTACACACAAAATATATGGAAAATCCAAAAGGGTAGAATAAATTTAATCAGTTATATTCCTAATAATTAAAATTTACACTGCGTCCATAGTCTTGCCACAAACTCGATTAAATTCAGGTAGTCATTTTGGAGAAAACTAAGGAACACATCAGCTCTTTGAGCAATTTTTGACATTCATTCGAATTATACAGGGTGTCCTAAAAATGCAACGATATAGAAATTATTTAGTTTATTGAAATTGGACACCTATACCAGGTGTCGGCCAAAACTTCCAAAGTATTAAAACATATCATAATAAGACTTGGAGAGGTAAAAAGAACGAAAAAGGGAGAGTTTTACATATTTTTTACTTTTTTATATTTCTACATATTTTGATTTCTAAGACAATTCTAAAATCAGTTTTATTTTACTAGATAGCTGTAACTACTTGACTTTTTAGAGCCATTTTTAACATTTCATCTAGAGCCTTGATTAGGGTTGCCAGATGTCCGATTTTCGACCGGACGGTGAGGTTTTTTTATGTCTGTCCGGTCGGAAAAATCCTAGCAAACCGGACCACAGAATGTCCGTTTTTTTGTGGAAAAATGCCAAAATTTAGGAAAAATCTCATTTTGTTTATGGTGCAACACTACACGGACTATATTCAAAGATTCCAAGTGAGAATAATCATCGCCAATCAAAGAAATCACCTTTCTAAACATGTAAAATAATTACAGTATACAAATCCGAGACATTACAAAACAGTTCAATATTAAATTAAAATTGGAAAATATTTGGACAGAGAAACAAAATCGTATGTCTTTACAGACTGTTACAGAAGGTTGTTAATGGTCAAAAAGTTATTAGGATAGAAAAAAATAAAGGCTAAAAGCTGTATTTTTACTTGCTAGTTTAAATAAAATAACAAGCTTAAGCAAAATAAGAAAACATTGAATAATTTTATTTAAATAAAACACTTTTAATTGTTGAAAATTCCACTTTTATGTATAATATATTTAAATAAAATCATTATTAAATAAATTTATGAAAAAATATACAAAGAGCTTTACATGTTTCTGTCGTTTTTTAAAAACGCTGTCCTGAATCTTAATAGAATTTGTGAAATGTCCTATGAACGCAGGTAAAAATAACAGAAATAATTATTTTCCGAGATTAAATTAGACTTGTTTTTAGAAATCCTACATTTTAATGTGTAGTGAACATTATGTGAATTACTTTGCATATTAAAATTATTCCTAAAACCATTTATTTTGTAAATATCTGGCCTACATCATATCTAGCCAAGCGAATATCCAATTCTACAAATGAGATTAATAGGTTAATGAAGTTATTAACAAAATGTCAATGATATTAATATAAAGCACCCGAAAAGACAACTCAGGAAAAGCCAAGTGTTACCTGTATGAAGGAAAATTCGTCTCCATCTATTGACTGGAGATCCGCCCGATAAATTCGATACATTAAGTGAATGTATTTCAATCGGTTTCGAATTTCTACGTCTTATATTTTCTGCCTCTTTAGCGAATTGTAACTCGACTTCCTTTCGTCTAGCTTCAAGAGTTTCTCTTATACTTCTTCTTGCTTCAGAATGCCTTAAGACAATGTCAGACTCAGTCTTTTCAGCGTCTTGGTCTTATGAAACTGTCCTTTATACTTTGTCTCAATGAATTTTCATCCCGGCTAAGATTGATTTAAATTATTATTTAAATAATTAATGGCTATGATTCTTAAAACTCATACGTTTTGTAGTTGATTAAAATATTTCACAGATATGTAGTACAAACTTAACAGGCTCTAAATTACTAAGACACAACAAAAAATATTTATTTTGGAAACTAAAACTTGTTATTAAGTAACTTTGTTTTGACGCAATACTTTACATTTGGAAAATATACATGTCTAGCCAGCGCGATTCGTTTAGTTAAGTTTTAATGTGTTAAATCCAAGCAGGTGGCGATAGACAAAGAACCCATGCATTCAAAAACCTGCCTTCCTCTTTACCATAGTACATAATAAAATATAATAATTAGTATGTTTGCTGCCAATGTAGATATGTATCGAATTCAAACTCAAGTACAAAATAATAATACTAGAAAGTGTCTAAAAATTAAAAATGCGTTCCAGGGCTCAGGTTTAAAAAAATCGATTGGGAAAACTAAAAATAGTACCTACGTTTGATCTTGTATTATGAAAATAAATACAAAGACTTGTAGAGAGATGTAAAAATAAATTTTGTCTCGTTTTAGAGCATTTTCTTTCCACACAATATCAAAATTGCCCATGAAAATTTGGAACTGGCACTACGTATATAAAATATACAGGGGTGACTTTTAAGTTGGTATTTTTCTTTAATATGATATGTATGTCCAAAAGTGCTTTGTTTCTGGGATACAGGGTGTTAAAGTTTTAAGAAAAAGAACACCTTTTTTATTATAATTTTCTTACCACTCCGGATATTTCCACAAAATTGGGTACACTTCTTTGAACCATTACATTACATTATTTTTGGTAAAATAAAAAACACCAGTGGCTTTTAAATAGAATTTGTATTGAATTTTTCAAGAAAAAATAATATGCCACTGCTTTGTCTTTGAATAAATATTATTATTAATATACTTACTTACTTTGTAGTTAATTTGGTCTTCTAATATTTTTCGTCCGACGAACGATTTTCGTTTCAAGAAATAAAGGCCATTTTGATGCATGGCAAAATAGCTAAAATCAGATTTTTTTCTACGTTAGATTTTTTGACTGGGTAAGAGCTTCCGAAAAGAAACAACTTATTTGTTATTAAATTTGAATTTTAGTAATGTAAGTATCTGACCTTTAATATTAAGTAGACTAAAACGACTTTTACTAACAAAACATCATATCAGATTTTAGAGATTTTGCCATGTATTTAAAAGTGGTTTTTATTTCTTTTAAATGAAAACCGTTCGTCGTACTGAAATAGTATTAGGACACCAAATTATCTCCAAAGTAAATAAGTATTTCAAAAATAATATGGATTTGAAGAAAAAGTGGAGTACTATTTCTTTCTTAAAAAATCAATACAAATCTTGTTTGAACGACACTGGTAGAATTTTAAAACTTTTATAGCAAAAAAGTATTGTAATGGCCAAAAAAAGTGTACCAAATTTGGTGAAAATATTTGAAATGGTAGGAAAGTTATGATAAAAGATATGTTTTTCTTCTTACAACTTTAACATCCTGTATCGTGGAAAGCGTTTTCGAAATAGTTTTATTATATATATATATATATATATATATATGGTACTTTTATATATATATATATGGTACTTTCCTTATATATATATATATATATATATATACATATAAAGGAAATACCAACTAAAATCAACCTGAATACGCAATTATTATTATTATTATTACTACCAAAATAAATTAAATAATTTTGTTGATAATTGGTGGGTATTATAGGTATCTGTATAATCAACCACAAAACATATTTATATCATTTAAGGTTCCACACCTGTTAGAATCGTTTTTCTTGGGTGTCGAAGTAACCGGTAAATCGGTTCTTTCCAATCCATCAAGACAGGTTCCCCTGATGACTTTTTACTTATACCAGCTTCAGATCCTCGTCTATTATTAAAAATACCACTGGATCTAGCCTTCTGGTCAATATAGATAGCGCTATGTCTTGAACTTAACGGAAAGAAATCTGAATTTTCTCTCCTAAAGCCTCTAAAGAAGGGGTTGACTTTTGAATCGCTATCGTTTCTCCTGTGTCCTTGTTTTTTAGACTGATCTTCTTTTAAACTAGTACTTAAACTGGGATTTTGAAGAGGTTTTTGGCCGGATTTGTTAATGGGAAAGAATTTGTCAAAGTCCCAATCTTTTAAAAGCGTAGCTTCGTCAACATCTTCAACTTTGTTGCGTAGATTTGCTGCGGACTGCTGCCATTATCATGATAAAACAAAATAAGAGGCATTTTTGTAAGAGGTTGCTTTCGAGCAAGGGTTAAATAATTTTAACAGCTTAATCAATTTAATTAATATTACTGATGGTAACCATAGGTAAGGTCTTTAGAAATAAAATTAGTGCATTAAGCGACTAGAATTTCCTAAAACATTTTTATTTTGAACTAAAACATGAACACAATAATATCTAACGATACTTATGTATTTTAAATACAGGGTGGCTGCCGAGGTAACCGAGATACTTCGAATGTGAATTATATGATGAAAATAAGCAAAAATGATTCCATTCACTTATCCGAAATCCTAACGGTTCTTGAATTATCTGGGTTTAAATTTTGAAGCTTGAAAGAAAATGTAATTTAAGATACCCAATATAACCTAAGCACTGTGCAATGCATAACGCAAGCCTTCATAGCAGCTCTCATTTCCAGATGCGAAAAAATAAAATAATCAACAGCTGTCAATGATGACAATTTACAAACAAACAATCATTATTACAACTCAAGCTGCTAATTAATAAATTACCTATGCAAACTAGTCGCAACAATGTTATTTCGTTACTCTAGAATTTATGTCTTGGCAACTTCTTACCCAAATAATTTAAAAACCGTTTGAAATTCGGAAAAAATGAATAGAATCATTTCTGCTTAAAATTAATTATACAGGGTGTTATTTAATAAGTGTCCGATATTTCAGAGAGTGATTTTTGAAGTATTTTTAAGGTAAAAAGTTCCTATGAACGTGTGGTCTAAGATGCTTCGCTTTCAAGATACAGGGTGTCAAAGTTTTATTTTTATTTATGTTTTTTCTGCATAATTTCCTAAATAATGCCGATCTCCGAACGAAAATTGGTACCTGGGGGTTTTTTGACATGAGAAATTTGAATTTGTTCTTAATTTAGCTCTTACTTGTAGAGGGCGCTAGCCACATGTATATTCTCACTTTCAAAGGCTCATGACTTTTTGTACAACCCTGTATTTACATTTTTGTTAAAAGAAATGGATTCCTTAGTCATTTTTACGTAAAAAGGTACTCTTATTAGATGACGCTAGGAGCAACCGTTTTCGAAATATTTTAGTTTAAAATAATCGATGCATACGCTTAGTAATAAATATGCTAAGTAAAGACCGCCGAAAATGACGGTTTTATCAAGTAGCCTAGTCAATGCATTTTGTTTGTGTTGTCATGTAAAAATTCAGACATAATACAATTTTGACGTACTTTGACGTACAGTTGAGTAGTAGGTAATAAATATTAGTGAGTTTTTTAAAATGGTAAATTTTACCAATGCTGAGTATGCTGACATGCATTTTACATACGGACTTGCTAATGGAAATGCTTATGAAGCTAAACGTTTGTATCAGGAGCGTTATCCGAATCGCATAGTTCCAACTCCAAAAACTTTTTCAAGAATCCACGGTCGGTTAAGAGAAACAGGAACATTTGAGAAAGCTAGTCACCTGTCAGGTGCAGTTCGAACAGTAAGAACCCCAGATATCGAAGATGCAGTCCTTAATATGGTAGAAGAACAGCCGGATACAAGCACCAGGAAAGTAGCGTTTACGTTAAATATTTCTCATTTTCTGGTATGGAAAATTTTAGTGGATAATTTATTATATCCCTATCATGTTCAAAGAGTTCAGGCACTGCTACCTCGTGACTTTCCCTTACGTATAAATTTCTGTCGTTGGTTTCTCCAATGCCTTATTCAAAACCCTTTGTTTCAAAACCTTATCCTGTTTACCGACGAAGCAAATTTCTCACGTAACGCTATACGTAATTTTCATAATAATCATATGTGGTCAAATGAAAACCCACATGCAATACAGGAATCACATTTTCAAGAACAGTTCTCTGTTAACGTGTGGGCAGGAATCCTGGGAGATAATTTGATAGGTCCATTTTTCCTTCCGGGAAGATTAAATGGCGAGATATATCGTCGTTTTCTTGAAGAGAATTTGCCTATTTTACTGGAAAATGTGCCACTTAGACTAAGGAATGAGATGTGGTTTATGCATGACGGTGCCCCTGCACATTTTAGCATCCAAGCGCGAGAGTTTTTAAATCAAAATTTCAATAATCGTTGGATAGGTAGGGGAGGGACTCAACCATGGCCTCCTAGGTCGCCAGACCTTAATAGTTTGGATTATTTCCTTTGGGGACATCTAAAAACATTAGTTTACCAAACACCTATTCAAAATGAAGAAGAACTGAGAAATCGAATAATGGACTCTTGTAGAACGATTGAAAATACTCCAGGAATTTTCCAGAGGGTACGCGAATCAATGAGGAGAAGATTGGATGCGTGCCTACAGGCAGGGGTGGGCATTTCCAACATTTATTGTGATTTTGATCTGGTTTTCATCCTGTTTTTATTTAGTGTTCGTCTGTTATTTTTTTAAATATTTCATGTTGATTAAAAAAGTTAATTTACAAAATTGTTTCATTTTTTCAAAACACATGCATCGATTTCAAACCAAACCAAACCAAACCAAAATATTTCGAAAACGATTGCTCTAGCGTCATCTAATAAGAGTACCTTTTTTACGTAAAAATGACTAAGGAATCCATTTCTTTTAACAAAAATGTAAATACAGGGTTGTACAAAGTCATGAGCCTTTGAAAGTGAGAATATACATGTGGCTAGCGCCCTCTACAAGTAAGAGCTAAATTAAGAACAAATTCAAATTTCTCTTGTCAAAAAACCCCCAGGTACCAATTTTCGTTCGGAAATCGGCATTATTTAGGAAATTATGCAGAAAAAAACATAAATAAAAATAAAACTTTGACACCCTGTATCTTGAAAGCGAAGCATCTTAGACCACACGTTCATAGGAACTTTTTACTAAAAATACTTGAAAAATCACTCTCTGAAATATACTCAGGGCACTTATTACAAATAACACTCATGTACCCCAATTCATATCCCAAATATCTGGGGTTACCTCGGCGGCCACATTGTATATTAAAGCTCTTAAAGGTGATTTTCTAGAAAATGGGAGCAACTCCGATTTTGACGAAATTTGGTATACGGGGGTTTTTGGGGCGCTGATCACGAATCTGAAAGAATTATTTGGCGGAAACGTTTCGTTCTCGAGATATCCATCATCAAAGTTGATATTTGAACTAACCTTATTTTCACTATATTCCCCCTTCTTTTTGCACACAATTCTTGATTTAAAGCTAAAGTGTCACACAATATTTGATTTTCACCTTTTAAAACCCGTTTTTCTACGTTTTTACATTATTTTTGAATTAAATTGCGTGGCTTTTCTTTGATAATCCGGCAACCATACATACACATAGGGCTTCATGGCAAACTGGGATTAAAATGATTCAAAGTATAGCTATGCAGTTTAATGCAAAAATAATGTAAAAAAACGTAGAAAAACGAGGTTTTAAAGGTGAAAATCAAATATTGTGTGACACTTTAGCTTTAAATCAAGAATTGTATTCATGCAAGAAGGGAATATAGTGAAAATAAGCTTAGTTCAAATTTGAACTTTGTTGATTGGATATCTCGAAGAGCGAAACGCTTCCGCCAAATAATGCTTTCGGGTGCGTGATCAGCGCCCCAAAAACCCCGTATACCTGGTTTCGTCAAAGATCGGAGTTGCTCCCATTTTCTAGAAAACCACCCTTTAAAAATATAATAAATGTGTTTATTTAAGAAACTTATGAAAAAAATATATTTTTTATCTTAAAGAATATTACCTCCAATACACAAATAAAAAGGTAAATAAAAGAAACAAACATTTTTGTAAAAATAATACAGGATGACCGTATATATCTTTACCCATTTTGAGAGCGAAATATTCTTAAAATTAAATTTTTCCCCATTAACAAATAAACTGCGGTTATTTGAAAAAATAACAGATTTATTTACCTCCGAAAAACTGACTGCATCGCGATTAAAAATATAATTCAAGAATTAAAATTTTATAGATTATAGCTTACATTTTTTGTTTATAAAATTTATTAAAATTTGCTACATACAACAGGAAAAATTTTGCAACAAAGCTATACATTATTCAAATATGAGTAGGGACAAATTATAAATTACTTTTTAAATCTTTAGTAAATATTGTAAATAAACTATAGCTTCGTTGCCGCATTTCTTTTTGTAACCTTGAATTTTAAAATTTTATTTCTTAACCCTCGTCCAGACATGCAACAATTCGCCGTGCCGCTCCACGTGGACGGACTTCACTTCGTATCAAGGGTTTGGCAAGTGATTCAGAGCTTGTCGGTTTGTGGAGTCGAAGGAGCCCGCAAACAGGTTGGTTAGTTTGGACGGATGTTTGGCAAATTGTTGAAAGTCTGGACGCAGCTTTAAAAATTATCTTGTTAATCGCGACGCAGTCAATTTTCCGGAGGTCAATACATCCGTTGTTTTTAAAATAATTAAAGTTTATGTTAATTTTTCTTCCAGGGGAAAGATTAAATTTTAAGAATAGTAAAAAAGCAAAAAAAGTCTTCTATGTAGCAAATTTTAATTGTTAAATTATATTTTTAATCGCGACACAATATACATTTTTTTTTATAAATTTTGCTATTAGAGATAACTGGAAAATAACTCTTGTTAAAAGTTTTGAATAATTAACCAATTTATAACCCACCAAAACCATTTTTTAAAGAAAAACTATTGGTTCAAAAACAACCTCTTTCTGCAAAAATAAATATGTCTGTACACGAAGCAATAAAAATTATCAAAAAAATTAACATCAACCAGGCTTATGAAAGTTTTACTTACCTTTCTAAGGACTAGAGTACGATCGCCCTGAGACTCGTCGTCATCCGGAGTGGGAGGTAATGGTCGGTTGAGAGCACCCCTGTGCCCGATCCCGAACCACTTGTTGCTCCAGGACTGGATACGCTGGCTGTTCCTTCCGGAACACCAGGTAGGCCGGCCCTATAAGAAAACTCGGGACTAACAAAACAAAAAGGAAAAAACGAAAATGGAAATGAAACAAAAAGGAGCAATAAATAAATAAATTTTAACATAAAATTACAATAATTAAAATAAAAAAAAATAAATAAAAAATATAAATTAAACAAAAAGAAAGCAAAAAAAAGAGTGGTTAGTAAATATTATTAAAGGTATAATGTTTATTTTCTAAAGTTAATGCAGAATACATATTGGCATAAAATAAATTCTTTTTAAGTGTAATGTTATTGGTATTTTTTTACTATGATGAACAAACAGTTCTATTTGATTAAAAAATTCTAATATTGGAACCCAAATTTGTTAATTTTTAATATACAAGGTGGCAAAGTTAAAAAAAAAAATTCATAAATATCTTAAGTATGCTTTACCCAACTTTGTTGTAAATTGGCAATTTTATTATAATTTTAAGGGGCTAGTTTAGTCCAAGTTTTTTTCATTTATTGCTTAGTTTTCAAGAAAAAAAAATTGCCTTATTGCATACCTATGAAATCGCCGAAAAACAGGTGTATAAAAGTCGGTGTACATTTTTTTGTCAGAAATGTAGAGCTGAGCTAAGATATTTAGGTGTCAAAACGAAAAAGAATGTAATGCTGGACATACGGGTGGCCTCAACTTTGGACTTTGTTTGCCATAATTAAGGCGAAATTGGCATGGATATATCATAGTGGGATATTAGCACTACCCTAAAAAACATATTTATGGACAAAAAACGAACATTTTTATTTGAGCACTTAGATCACTTAGCTCTGCAACTCTTCAAATATTCGTTCAGATGCCGCTCGGATGCCAATGTTTTCTGTAAATTTATTTAGGTTAGGACTAAATTAGCCCCTTAGTACTATAAGTAGCATGGTAAAATAACAACAAAATTGGGTATATATTTTTATATTTAAGATATTATAAAAAACATTTTTTTCAATTTGGAATTTAGAATTTAGGAACCTAGGGTTATATAAACTTTTTGTCTTAACATTATATAAGGCATGGTCCAACAAAATTTGGCACTTTTTACCACCCTGTATATGCTGATGTAATTTTTGAAATTTTTAATTTATCAAAACTATTTAACAAAGTACAATAGAAAAAATGGCAAGAGAGTGAACCTCTGAAGTTTTTCATTGGACTACCTACAACTCTTGGTATTGCAAATAGCTATTTTGGTATAAAACATTCTTTTTCACAGTGGTGTCCTACTAATACCTGGGAGAAAAATACTTACAGTGGTTTAGGAGGATCACTGGCTAACAATGTGCCATCATTCCTAGCACCTCTACCACCATCTTCAGGTTCAGAATCGCTTTCACTGTCAACCAGACCTTCGCCAGGACGATCGTTTGCGGAATTTGAAGCACTTGGAGGCGAAACATTGTTATTATTGTTAGATGCAGACTGTAAGTAGAAAAAAAAAGTAACTTATAATAAAAATAATAAATACGAAATCCACTATCTATATACAGGGTTTTTGATTTTTAAATAGGACGCCTTGTATATTTTAACATTTTTGGGTTTCTGGGATAATGTTAAAACAGAATGTGACTCTTTCAAATCTTTTTACGTCTATTTGATTTTTTAAAATAAGTTTTAATACAGCATCTAAATGACAATTTAATTATTGTTTAATTTAAAACTTTACACAACTGGGTATAAGATAGATTGTACAGAGATAATGCAAAAGTTCACAAGAAAAAGTTAAATAAAATCTTGTATCTCGCACAGTAACATCATCAGGGTCTTTTTCTCTATGAGGGATTTGGGCGATTTAGATAGTGGGATTGACGAGTGTGAGGTTGGGTTTTTGGGTATTAACTTGGACCCGAGACTACTCTGGAGACCACAAATAAATAGTCTATGCAAAAAATTAAATAAACACATCTTTCTTTTGCGAAATCTTTCAAACTGTGTCTCACGGGATACTTTGAAGTGTGCCTACTTTTCCCTCTTTCACTCTCATCTTTCTTACTCCATTCTGGCCTGGGGACATGCAGCGGACACAGGACGTGTTTTCGCTCTTCAGCGCAGGGCGCTAAGAATCCTGGCTGGTCTTGCCTATAGGGAGGACTGCCGCCGGGCATTCAAGGCACTCAAAATACTGACACTCCTGCACAGTATATACAGGGTGTTCATTTACAACTTTCCACTCAAGTTATCTTCGAAACGAGACAGATTTGAGAAAATCGCCGAAACACGTCAAGATATTTATTGAGGGGGAACCTTTACAAAAAATTGGAAGGCGCCCCTTTAACCCCTTAACCACCAGGGCCACCACCCAAAATTCTTAAATGAGGAAGGCGGGTCGAGAGTACATCATTTAAAGCTCCTGACGAGTGCTATAACCCTAGAATATGAAGTCAATATCTTCCACCTATTACAAAATGGCGGTACTTTAAAAATTACTAAATACTGATTTGGATGGCCATATTTCGAAACTAATAAAGTTAGATGTACCCTGATGTGGTGTTTTCTTATAGCTCTTTTAAAGGTCTTTATAATGGTGATACTGGTAGTAATATACAGGGTAGAAGAAAAAGTACATATTTTTTTATTTAAGAACCCTGTATATTATTTTACCATTAAAAAGATCTTTATATAAGCTTTAAGAAAATACCACATTAAGTACATTTAACTTTATTAGTTTCGGAAATATGACCATCCAAATCAGGTTTTTAGGTAATTTTTAAAGTACCGCCATTTTGTAATAGGTGAAGATATTGACTTCATATTCTAGGGTTATAAAGTACTCATCAGGAGCTTTAAAATGATGTATCACTCGACCCGCCTTCTCATTTAAGAATTTTGCGGTGGTGGCCCTGGTGGTTAAGGGGTTAAAGGGGCGCCGTCCAATTTTTGTAAAAAACGTTCCCCCTCAATAAATATCTTGACGTGTTTCGGCGATTTTCTCAAATCTGCCTCGTTTCGAAGATAACTTGAGTGGAAAGTTTTAAATGAACACCCTGTATATGACAATCTTATATAATATCTGAAAAGAAATATTGACTCATATGTAAGCCATGAGGAAATCCACAATTACGAGACCAGGCACAAGAATAATATCCTTCCCGCCTACTGGAGGTTAAAGAGGTGTCAGACGGGTCCGGGCTACTGGGCAATAAAATGTTTTAATGTATTACCTGAGGATATTAAAAATATGTCTTTTGAGTCTTTAAAAAAAAGTTAAAATGATATTAACAGAAAATGTTTTTTATTTAATAGACGAGTACATAAGTTTTACATTTTAATGGATAGATTTTAGCAGTGCTTGTACATGTATATTTTGTGTGTGTATTTACTGTAATTATTTTTTTATGTAATATTTAGTTTTATATTATTTTATTGACGTGTGTAAACATTGTAAATGTGTATTAACATGAATAAACAATAAACAAACAATAAACAATTAGTAACTCTCAATTTTGCAGGGTTACTGGATATATTTTTACCTGCAATTTTAAGATAACTTTACCTGCGAACGGGAGTTATTTCGATTATTACGAGGTGGAGCTTCTGGTTGTGCGGCACCATTATTTGAAGAAGGCTGTTGCATGCCTAACTCATTAAGATGCGCAGCAAGGGAATCAAGCTCCTAAAAGATAAATGTATTAATTGTTATATTCTTATACAGGGTGTCTCTATAGGGAGCAGAAAAAATGCTACCACATATTCCTGGGGCTAAAATATGATGATCTAACCCAACTTACCTTAGTCGAAAAGTGGATGATTTTGAAGATGCAGAGTGTTGAAAATGTATTCTGGTTTTAGTACTATATACAGAATTTCGGTAATAAGTGTACTGTCCCAATATTTGATCAAGGGGGAGGTTTGGGAAATGATAAATGAGAATCTGCTACCAATTTTATTGTAAACACTAGAGGGGGCCACCTGTGGTCTTGCATAAATTAAAAACGAAATATCTTTTTAAGCCACTATATTAAGAAGAAAAGTTTAAATAAACCTATGTCCCAAATGGCTTAAGTTTTGAGATACAAAGTGGTAGAAAAGCTTCTTTCTTTAAAACTTTACCACCCTGTAATCTCAAAAGCCATTTCGGACAAAGGTTAATTTAAACTTCCCTTGTTAAACTCACCGATGGATTTACACTCTAAAATATTAGCATCTTAATTTTAAACACTCTGTATAGCTTAACCTGGCCATACAGGAAGTTATTTTTTAAATCCAGAAATCTCAAAGACGGATGCTTAAATCAACTTTACCAAATATACGATTTTTATGTCAAATATGTTAAAGAATAGGAATCGTTACCTAAAAGTTACATACAGAGTAATTTAAACAAAATTATTCCGTTTTTAAGTTGTGCACCGCAGACGTCCTCTAAAGGTACATATCCACCAAAGCAACAATGAGGATTTTATTTGTTATTAAATGTTGCTTTGTGTTCCAAAATTGCGAAACAAATGTCAACTGGTTTCAACTTTTTGTCTCCACTAAAGCAACTGAAATCAGGATCAGTTTTAAATATGTTTATCGTTCTTTACGTTTTCACATTGTCGTGGAAGTCTGCACTTCGCGAAACTTTGAGAATTGAATGTCTTCACCGCAGAAAAACTAAATTTGTTCCAACTTGTTTCGACCTTTCTTTTGATCTTACAGACTTGAAATGGAAGCACAAAACTATGGTGACCTAGAGGAAGGTGTGTAAACGACAACGACACTATTTTTGAAAAAACGGGTTTAAATTACAGCATTTCTATTAGAAAACAACAGAGGGTGCTCATATCAACCGGGATCAAATGAAAACAAGATGAAACAGTGTTGCCAGATATATCAATATGTAGTGGAATTCATCCCATTTCTTTTCACAGATAATATGACGACTTTTGGATTTATGACTTTTAAAGCGTAATTAAAAAGAGCCTAAATCTATTTAAACTATTAAAATGTTACCTGGTTATCACGGGTTTTTCTTTGTTATTTTCTTTTTCTTTTACGTGGGTATTATTTGTATTTGTAAATTTGACATATTTATTCACTAAATAATAAACCACAACACATATCATTACTTAAATGGTGTATATTGAAAACCTTATATGTGTAATTATTAAAAATTTCAAGAATTTCTAAGTTTAAAATGTATTTATTTGTATAAAACATAGTAAATAATTCATTTTACACTTTGAGTAGGAATTTACGAAATGTCATTTTGCAACACAGCTTTCATGGGCATCTTTATTAAATTTTAACTTTTCTAAATTTGACGTGTTATGCTCACGTCAAAAGACAATATTTTGATGATTATGTGCATTAAAATGGATCTTTTATTGTATTAAATGTGAAATAAAGTAAATACTGCCTTGCTGCTAAATAGGAAATATTTCTAAAAAGAAAATATCTATTTTTAAAATTCAACCGGTAAGTATTTAACTGGCAAATTATTTAAATATTTTTAAGTAGGATTTTTATTTATTTGAAACTTACTTGAATGATCTCAAAGTTATTTTTTACGCCGTATATTAGTCCAAATTACCGTAAAACTTACGTTTATACAAGGTGTCCAAATAGGGTATCAGCACTTTATTTGTGCATTTAATCTCAGACGTGGGCAACGCCGCCACTTACGGCGGGAGTCAAAATGTAAAGGGTTGTTGTTGTTGTTGTTGTTTCTTTGTTTGTTGACGTAGGTCCCCGAAGGTCCAATTGCCAGTACGTCCCTCTGTGTCCAGAGGGGGTTGTATTCTGGGTGGGAGTCTCCAGTAAGTCGGACCTGTGCCCCTGGTGGCTCCCTGAGCTTTTCACTTTTTAATTGTTAATACTTATTGTATTGTTCGATGCAATGCATAAGTTGCGACTATCTAGCCAGCGGCTGCTACTGGTGTCGCGCATAACCGTCACTTTCATTCCTTACGTATTTCCGTAGGCGTGCGCACCTCCTCGACCATACGAGGACATCATGTGTTCAACACCAAAACGACAAAAACTTCAGGCTTTAGGAATCTTCACTCACAGCGCTTAGCCCCAGAAGAAAGAAGCCCCAACTTAGCGTGAATCTTTTCTCGATCCCCAAGGGTACAGCCACGCTCGTACGATGCCTTCAATCGCCTACCCGGAAGGTCTATGTAGACCTCTACGTAAACATGAACCGCACTACTCGGAGGTCGCGGAAAGAGTGATGTAAAGGGGTTCAAGGAATTTCAGTTGCAATGGAGCCGTTTACCGGAGAGCAACGCGCTTTTTGTGTACTTGCATTTTACCAAAACAATAATTCAATCGTGACAGCACGCCGTCTGTATCGCGCTCATTACCAATTACATGATATTCAATTATCACCTAGCCCTGATGTTATTAGAAAATGGATCAGAATGTTTGAAGCTACTGGATCCACAGTGCAAATTCATAAGCCAGGCCGCCCACGAATCGTAAGAAGTGCAGAAAACATCGAACGAGTACGTCAATCAGTCAGAGAGAATTCAACCTTATCTGTACGGAAGCGAAGTCAGACGACTACTCTCAAAAGATCATCTTTACATAAAATTTTGACCAAAGACTTGCATCTGCATGCATATAAGATACAGTTAGTGCAGGAATTAAAACCGAGGGATTACAATACACGGTTAGAATTTGTCAATGAAATGATGGAACGATTCGTCGATTTCAATAACATTTTATTCAGTGATGAGGCTAATTTTCATGTAAACGGCCACATAAATAAGCAAAATTGCAGGTACTGGTCTGACGTTAATCCTCGCAGAAAACACGAACGTCCACTGCATAGCCCCAAAGTGGTCGTATGGGCTGCTATGTCTGCTGATGGCATAATTGGGCCGTATTTTTTGAAGATCAAAATGGACGGGCACTTACCGTTAATACCGAGCGGTATTGTGCAATGTTACAAGATTTTCTTGCACTATCTCTCCGACAGTTTCAAGGTTTTAACTTAGAAACCTGGTTTCAGCAGGATGGTGCGACATGCCATACGTCAAATCGGGCAATTGAAGCTGTTCAACAATTATTCCCCAATAAAGTCATTTCAAGAAGAGGCAATATTAACTGGCCTCCTAGGAGCCCGGACCTGTCGCCACTTGATTATTTCTTATGGGGTTACCTCAAAAGTAAGGTCTACGAGAATAATCCAGCTGATACAAATCAATTAAAGCAAAATATCCAGGAGCAAATAAGATTAATATCAAGGGAAATGTGTGGACGGGTTATCAATAATCTTCGTTCTCGATTTGAAGAGTGCATACAGCGCAACGGACACCATTTAGACAACATTGTTTTTGGTTCATAAATTTCCATTGACTGTACATTTATTTGTCATAAATAAATGATCATAGAAATATGGTGTATTTGGTTTATGCAAACATCACATTGCACATGTACAAAATCCTAAAATTTAATGCGCAATGGTTGGCAGTGGCTTCGCATTATTTCGCAGTACATCGCAGTGACTCACATTATTTCGCAGTAGGCCGCATTGTCCGGCAGTGTCTCGCAGTGCCTCGCAGTGTCATCGCAGTACTTGGCAGTAGTTGGCAGTAGCCCGCAGTACCTCACATTATTTGACATAAGTAACACATTTTTTTGCATTTTGTGGCGTTTTTAGAAAGTGCGTAGTTCGCGTCTATGCGTAGATTCGTCTTTGGAACATAATTATTTTTAGTTTAATAACTTTTTATCATGACTCGCTTATTTTTTGATTTATGGTCAAAAAAGCGAAATTTTCACATTTTTCATGGGTACCCCAGTAAAATTTTACTATTTTTTTTTAGCATTTTTACCATTTCTTTACATAATTTTAATAATTATAAGTAATTTATTTATTTTTGATTAAAAAATCCATCCATTTTCATTAAAAAAATCGCAATTTTTCTCATTTTTGAATTAAATTTATTGCCAAAATCAATTTTTATTTAATATCGCGGCTATTATTAATTTTTTGATCCGGTAAACATAACTTTTTCTATGGATCTTTGTAAGATCTATATTTTTTTGTTTTATAAAATTTTTCGTAGCTTTTACGGTTTCTAAGATATTTGCGTTTTTATTTTTAAATTAAATCGCTAATATCTCAAAAACTAATAACGTCACGTTAAAAGTTACAGAAAAAAAAGATGCGTCTTTGGAACATTATTATTTTAAGTTTTATAACTTTTCATCATGACTCGCTTATTTTTTGAGTTATTGTCAAAAAAGCGAAATTTTAACATTTTTCATGGGTACCCATGTCAAATTTAACTGAAAAAAAATTTTTTTTGCATTTTTTCCATTTCTTTACATAATTTTAGTACTACTTACATGTCTCACGACGGTCTAAACCCCAGTCACCTTCCGTTCTTAACGGGTACAGACAATCCGATTTTTTTTGCCGTTTTTAAAAAAAAATTTTCCTATATTTATATTTTTTTATCCTGAACAATTTTAGTCCTATACAAAATTTGCCTAAAACGAACGGTTACCGAGATAATTTTGCTAGGTTTTCAAGGTCATTTTCCGATTGAGGTCTAGCTTCCGTTAAGAACGGAAGGTGACCTGGAGTATAGACCGAATTCGAGACAAAGTTAGTCGTACGCATTCGACAGCATCTTAAACAAAAACATTTTTGAGCTAGACCTCAATCGGAAAAATGACCTTGGTAGAAACCTGGCAAGAGTATCTCGGCGACCGTCGTTTTAGGCGGGTTTTGAGGACAAAATTGTTCAGAATAAAAAAATATAAATATAACAAAAAGAACTTTTTTGAAAGGCGAGCAAATCGGATTGTTTCGGATAGTCTATCTATGCCCGTTAAGAACAGGTGACCTGGATATAGACCGAATTCGGACACAAAGTTAGTCGTACCGCAATCGCCAGCATCTTGAACAAAAACATTTTTTGCTGAGCCTCTCGGAAAAATGACCTTGGAAAAAAACCTAGCAAAATTATCTCGGTAAGCGTTCGTTTTAGGCAAATTTTGTATAGGGCTAAAATTGTTCAGGATAAAAAAATATAAATATAGCAAAAAAAAATTTTGAAAAACGGCAAAAAAAAAATCGGATTGTCTGTACCCGTTAAGAACGGAAGGTGACTTGGGTTTAGACCGTCGTGAGGACATGTAAGTAGTACTAAAATTATTAAAATTATGTAAAGAAATGGAAAAAATGCAAAAAAAAACATTTTTTTAGTTAAATTTGACATGGGTACCCATGAAAAAATGTTAAAATTTCGCTTTTTGACAATAACTCAAAAAATAAGCGAGTCATGATGAAAAGTTATTAAACTTAAAATAATAATGTTCCAAAGACGCATCTTTTTTTTTTCTGTAACTTTTTAACGTGACGTTATTAGTTTTTTGAGATATTAGCGATTTAATTTAAAAATAAAAACGAAAATATCTTAAAAACCGTAAAAGCTACGAAAAATTTTATAAAACAAAAAATATAGATCTTACAAAGCTCTATAGAAAAAGTTATGTTTACCGGATCAAAAAAATTAATAATAGCCGCGATATTAAATAAAAGTTGATTTTGGCAATAAATTTAATTTAAAAATGAGAAAAATTGGGATTTTTTTATGAAAATGGATGGATTTTTTAATCAAAAATAAATAAATTAATTATAATTATTAAAATTATGTAAAGAAATGGTAAAAAAATGCAAAAAAAATTTTTTAGTTAAATTTTACAGGGGTACCTATGAAAAAATGTTAATTTTCGGTTTTTGACCATAACTCAAAAAATAAGCGAGTCATGATGAAAAGTTATTAAACTTAAAATAATAACGTTCCAAAGACGCTTTTTTGTAACTTTTTAACGTGACGTTATCAGTTTTGAGATATTAGCGCTTTAATTTAAAAATAAAAACGCAAATATCTTAAAAACCGTAAAAGCTTCTGAAAAATTTTATAAAACAAAAAATATAGATCTTACAAAGCTCCATAGAAAAAGTTATGTTTCTCGGATTAAAAAATTATTAATAGTCGAGATATTAAATAAAAATTGATTTTGGCCATAAATTTAATTCAAAAATGAGAAAAATTGGGATTTTTTTATGAAAATGGATGGATTTTTAATCAAAAATAAATAAATTAATTATAATTATTAAAATTATGTAAAGAAATGGTAAAAAATGCTAAAAAAAATAGTAAAATTTTACTGGGGTACCCATGAAAAAATGTGAAAATTTCGCTTTTTGACCATAACTCAAAAAATAAGCGAGTCATGATGAAAAGTTATTAAACTAAAAATAATTATGTTCCAAAAGACGAATCTACGCATAGACGCGAACTACGCACTTTCTAAGCCCCTACCTTGAAATAAGAATTAATAATTCGAAAAAAATGACCGTTAGAAAATCCACCATATGTTGGTATTTCTCCGATAAAGGAGGAAGAATTTCATCAGACAGACTGTTAAGAGTAAGAGGGCCTCAAAAATTTAAAAGAAAAAATAAAGAAATTAATATGAGCCTTGGAAAATACCCAAAAAAAGCGTGCCAAAATAATTCAGTACTCAGATAATTCTTCCAGTGAAAGCAACAGTAGTTGGAAAGAAGATTCCAGTGATTTTGAAAGTTTAGACGAAGATCAAGATGACCTTAACGATGAGAGTAAAAATAATATATTGATTAATGTAGAAAGTTATTACGCCGTCTATTACGACATCCAGTGGTATATAGGACGGGTAATCGAGAAGAAAAATGAAACCTGCCAAATAACATTTTTAAAAAGGAATTAGAACAATATGTGTGGCCCCAATGCGACGACGTACAAACAGTTGAAGCAGCTTATATCTTTTATGGCCCTATTGAGCTGCAGGGTACATATCCCTTTACAATAAAAAGACACTACAAAATTCTAATAGATACAAAATATAAAAAACTTAAAACCGAGCTTAAAGCAATACTGAAATAGTTTTCATTGTACAAGGTTTGTATTAATATATACATAATGTATTAATACATTATTAATAAATATATTATTTCATTATTAGTTTCATTAAACCCTAAAACAGAGCAAAACTCTTCAAGCAACCCTAAATATAAAAGTATTACAAATTCAGGAACAGTGTTAAATACCTATATTAATTATTAATTACCTAAAAATTAATTATGTATTAATCCGGCGCTGCAGTTTTCAAACTTCAGTAAAAAAATATTTAATTTCTCAAGCGGCACTTTGTTGGTCAAAGGCCGACAAAAAAGCCGCACGTGAATTATTTTGAAACGAATTTTACCTCACGCCACCTTTACTACCCTGAATAAATTTGCTTCCCCCTGTATATGCGAATTTGGGTGTGAATAATCTCGCGATTGACCTAGTGCACAGGTACTGTTGCCAAATTACATGATTTCAGTCCAAAGTCACACCCTAGTGCCTTTCTTTAATAAGTAATTTAATTATACTACAAACTAATTTTGTAATTGCCAAATTTTAATTTGTAGTAAAAAATTTTAAACTGAGTTTCTATCTACTGCATTTGTTGCAGTAGCTGGCATTGGCCACACATTAAATTGCAGTAGGTCGCAGTAGGTGGCAGTAGTCGGGATTTTTATGACATTGTGTGGCATTATGTGGAATTAAACAAAATTACTAAATATTAATCGGCATTGTTTAGCATTATTTGGCATTAGCCGGAATTACCAGCATTATCTTGGCATTGTCATAATAATGCACAATACA
>JACEGR010007928.1:0-42922 GCA_014170235.1 Listronotus bonariensis
TTTTTTAAGTTTTCTGTTAAGTTTTTCAACAAGAAACGGTTTAAAGAACTATAATTAAATGTAAAGTTATGGAAAATATCAACAGTTAAAACTTTAAAGTGACCTAATTTTGTTGCTCGTTTATGTGCTAAATAAATTAAAAAAGACTTTTTTCCACATTTAATTGGACATTTAAATCAAATCGATCAGCTCTTTGAAACACGTGTTTTACCTCCAGTTAGATACAGCTTCGCGAACACCGTTTAAAGTGTCACTATATCCAGAAATCGAGGCCAAATCGCATCAAACAGGACATTTACCCCACACACCCCATTATCTGTCATTCAAAGCGATAAGCAAATTTTGTATTTTAATTATGTCACTCGGTTAATGGTATCCAGGGCTTTCATTTTACCGACCCCTGCGAGCCACTATGTTTCACGTTATTGGTTTATGGAAATTTACAGTGTTTATTAAATTGTGTATTACTGAGGTATGTTACATTACTTTTTAACCAAATTATTCCATTAAAGTTCCAAGTTAAAACCATGTATAACTGACAATTAGATCGGCAGTGGATAATAGAATTTTGGGATCCTAATGGTCTAATCGTTGCGTTTGTGAACATGCGTATTTTAAAGCTGTGGCAGAATACCATACTTCACAGTATCCATCGATTTGTTGAAAGAAATGTTTCCTGAAAGCCTCATATTACGAAGAGTGATATTCAGTAGACTCCTCGAAGCCAGGATTTTACTCCATATGATTATTTTCTGTGGAATTACCTAAAAATTTAAAGGTCTACAAAGATAAACCAACCACATTAGACCAGCCTAAACAAAACATTGTGCGGGAAATAAACGCCATTCCGCTAGCAACTTGTCGCCAATTTTTTGAAAATATGCAAGTCCGGATTCAAGAATGTCAGTAATGTGGGGGGTTACCTGGACAATATAATTTTTAAAGGAATTTTTTTCATTACTTATAGTTTATAATAATATCAATAAAACATGTGTCATATTTGTAATGTTTGTTTTAATAGATATTGAAAATGCTCATACAGTTCAGGTCCACACTGTATTAGGTATCTGTCTCAAGTGGCTTGCGTTTTAAATCGGTTAAGACAGATTTGTCGACTTGTAACCACTGATCTCGATGGATAACCAATGCTTGTTACCTGCGCGAAACAAAAGTTACAATTCATGGGCGAAAAAATTAGTTTGTGCGCAAGCAAATCGAAAGGGAACGCGCTTGGCGCCAAACGAAGTATCGGGCAGAATCATGTGAATTTATCGCCGCTTTTCCGTTTGAAGTATGGATGGTGGAGGGGAGGATAACAATTTTTATGGCGGACAAGTTGAAAAAGTGGCCATCGAAATGTAGCAAATTGGGATGGCGCCACAGTACCCAGTGGAGGGATTTTAATATTTCTTTCCTTTTTATTTTGTATCCATCTGTCCTTTTTCATTTTGTATCTAACTCTAATAATTCATGATCATTGGTTAAAAAATCTCCTCTGGCTACTGTGGCGCCACCTTAAGTTGCTCCTTTCGACGGACACTTTTTAAAACATTCAGATGGTTATCCTCCCCTCCACCATCCATAGTTTGAAGGACGTTGAGTCAGTACCGTATTTAAATAAATTTTAAAACTACAGTTACATTAAGAAACGTCTAATACGCTATATGTCAATTGTTGCCGCATTTAGGAAAAAAAAGTATTTAAAGCAGTCCCGGATCTAGGAGAGTTGACACCTTCAATTTTTTCTTAATAAAAAGGCCGGGCGGGGCGGCATACGGCAAGTTTTGCCCGTCGTTACAAAAATAAAGATCCAGGGTTAATTAAAAGAAAGTAAAATAAGTAAGTATAGTATATTAACTAAGTGTATTACATCAGTTTTAACAATGTAAATTAAATGTTATAACCTAATTTGCTACTCTCACAGTTTTCAGTAATTAGAACGTAATAAGTATTTTTTTAAATATTCTAATAATAATATTGTCAAAAGCGTTTACGTTATTTATTGTAGTAACATTTTTAATTTTGTTTTTAAACTCACGATATTAAATTATTATTCCTGTCAACGTGACCCAAGTAATCCGTTTACCTTTTCCTCAAAGATAATTTAGCAAATCTTTGTCCCTATTTACTGTTAACGTATCGTGTCCATGATATATTTTTATATCACTACCTAATTTATATTCGTAAAGAAATATAAAATAATTTAAATTATTATATAAATATATAACAAATATTTTTCTTTACACATTTAGATACTGAGATTTTAAAATTTTAAACTTATTTAATGATTAAAAAAGATTTAGGTCCGGTACTGGACATGACTTTTTGATGCGCATGTACCAGAAACTTTCCGGTGGGCCTCCAGTTTGTTTACTGCGCGAGGTCGTAAAAATCCGCAAAAGGCAACTAGGCTCTGTGTATCTAAATGTGAGATATCTATGCTTGTAATACATTTTAACAGAGTGTTTCATCTTTCGTATTCGTTGTATTATAAGTAATATACATACATGTTCAGCCAATTTAAAAGGTTTATAAGCAGTGCGTGGAAAGAAGAAGAAAGGTCTAACACGTGTAAAACACTAACAAGTAAGAGATTAGATATGGAATTCTGGCATGTAAACATTGTGACGCATCGCTCTCGCTTCTTTGTTGCTTTACTTGTCTATAAACCTTATCAAGTGGTTGAACGTGTATAATATACTACCCAATCATATTGTTATAATTTTTTTATGTTTCCCAGTCGGTTATACCGGTAGCTCGTAAATATACATGTATATTTACTGGAGTTTATTAAATTTTTAGTGCCGTTATAAATAATGCTACACAGAGTAAATCTTTGCCATAATCGGGTTGTAAAACATTTTAACGATAGTGGGTAATGAAAGTTGCAAAAGAGTGTTAAAAAATTGATGGGTGTAATATAATGACAATGTTTACAATGTAAGAAATATACAGGGTGTTTCCTAACTATGGTATGAAACTAAAGATGGCGATTTTTTAAAAGATCTACAGCAGATCTTCTTTCCTTCGTATCACACTGCTGGAATAAGTCTCTTGAGTTTCTAGGTGAGTCCCAGATCGTTGCTCTTGATATATCCAAAGCTTTTGACCGCCCTTCTTAATAAACTTCCCTCCTATGGTCTTTCAACTAAACTCTGTACTTGGCTCTCTAGTTATCTATCTGATCGTCGTATATCAGTTATTGTAGACGGCCATTCTTCAAGCTTTCACCAAGTAAATGCTGGAGTCCCTCAAGGCTCAGTTCTGGCACCAACATTGTTTCTTCTTCACATCAACGATCTTCTCTCGTCCACAACTAATTCCATTCATAGTTTCGCTGTACCCTTCACTCCAGTTTTCATGTTCCTAAACCCATTACTAAACCTGACTTGGAAAACAAACGCAGAGCGATGCAGATATCTCTTTCGCAGGATCTTAAATCTAAAAATCTCGTCCATTTTAATGCATCCAAAACACAATCATGTTCCTTGTCGCGAAAAGAGTCATCAAATACTCACCCTCTACTTATGAGCGGCCAAATGTTACAGAGCAAAGACACCTTTAAACTTGTGGGCGTCACATTTGAAAGTAACCTTAACTGGCATAAACACATTGTATCTATAGCCACGGCAGCTTCAAAAAAGCTTGGATTTCTCTTTCGAGCCAAAAAGTATTTTTTCCCTTCTAATTTATACACTTTGTATGTGTCCCAAATCCGACCTCCCTTGGAATATTGTTCTCATATCTGGGGCATGGCGTCCCCCACAACCCTAAGCATTCTTGATTCTATTCAAAAAGAGCTATTCGTCTCATTAATGATCCTTCACTTACAGAAAGGCTTCCCTCTCTTGCACATCGTCGGGCTGTGGGGGATTTATCGCTTTTTTATAGGTACTTCCATGGCTTCTGCTCTGAAGAATTGCCCAGTTTAGTTCCTCCACTTACGGTTCCCAACAGAGAAACTCGTGGTTCCGCGCGTATGCATCCCTATACGGTCCAACTGGACAGGCCCCGAACTTCCCACTTTGTTCGTTCTTTTATTCCTAGAGTTTCTAGGTTGTGGAACCTTCTGCCCGCGGAGGTCTTTCCCCCAAATCTTCAAGTATTTAAGTCCCGTGTCAACAAACTCCCTCTTACCTCGCTTAAGACACCCACGGTACGTTAGTATTTAGGCTTTTAGCCCTCGTGGTTTGTCCAAAGATAAAAAAAGTCATTCTGCAAAAAAAGTTCCATAAACATATGTTGCTTCATTTATGAGATACCGGGCGTTTGTTTTTTCAAAAGTGTGTATTTTTTAAATATTTTAAAAACTCTTTAACCGATTAAGATAAAATTTAATTCATCTATGTAGTGTTATAAGGGCGTTGTAAAGCTTTAATACGATCAAGTTTATTGGGTCCAGTGGCGTCTCAGTGGGCACCACAACCAATTTAGAAAAAAGTACCCAACTGACATTTTATAAAGTTTTTATACTTTTTTTTCAAATTAAGACATATGTTCGTGGGATTTTTTTATAAAAAGACATTAATTAATCATTTACCCTAAGTTTCCTATCGTATCAAGGAAACACCCTGTATAGAGGTTGGTTTGTTTTTTTGGCAACAAATTTAGTAAAAAACTCTATTTCCTTATACCATATTCTTAAGAAAGATCAAATTTGTTCCAAATTCAGTATAGATTTTAAAAATAATTTTTATTTTTGGAAATAGCAGTGGCGTACCTTTTTTCTTGGAAAATAGTCCATAGAAAAGTGCTACGAACTCCACTGGTATTTTTTATTATTTCGCATCAAAAAATGTGTTTTGCTGCTTTAAAGCAATGTACCAAATACCAGTTGAATATCTAGAGTGGCTTGAAAATTATGATGATTTTTTTTTCTTAGAATTTCAACACCCTGTATCTCTAAAAGGAAGCGTTTTCAAACATATAGTTAAAGGAAACTAGGGCTTTTATTTGACGTAAAAATGCCAAAGCCTTTAGCGAAAAGGCTTGAACTTTTTGCAAAATCCAAAATTTACGTTTGTTCATAAAAAAATCTGAAAAATATTCTAAGGAGCTTTATTAACTCAAAACTAATTTAATCTGTATTAAGTCCTTGCCTTCTAAATATGTATTATGTGTCTCACAAAACAGCATCATAAAAGCTGTAGTTTACTACATCCCGGGTTTTTGCTCGTAAACTCCAGCCGAAATGGCTGTCTATCTATTTATCTTTCAAAATATGGTTTTGTAATGCATAACATATTTTGGCGTTGCTATAAAAGGTAAAACCTAGATAATAAAGGTTTTTATTTATTGGATGAAGCGGAAGTTAGCGCTTAATTAATATCCTAAACTATCTAGCTTTATAACCCTATATTCTTTTTTTTGTAATTTATTGCAGTATGGAATATCTATCTCTAAAAGGAAGCGTTTCCCAACATATAGTTATAGGAAACTAGGGCTTATATTTGACGTAAAATATGCCAAAGCCTTTAGCAAAAAGGCTTCAACTTTTTGCAAAAATCCAAAATTTACGTTTGTTCATAAAAAAAAACTGAAAAACATTCTAAGCAGCTTTATTAACTCCAAACTAATTTAATCTGTATTAAGTCCTTGCCTTCTAAATATGTATTATGTGTCTCACAAAACAGCATCATAAAAGCTGTAGTTTACTACATCCCGGGTTTTTGCTCGTAAACTCCAGCCGAAATGGCTGTCTATCTATTTATCTTTCAAAATATGGTTTTGTAATGCATAACATATTTTGGCGTTGCTATAAAAGGTAAAACCTAGATAATAAAGGTTTTTTATTTATTGGATGAAGCGGAAGTTAGCGCTTAATTAATATCCTAAACTATCTAGCATTATAACCCTATATGCAGTTTTTTGTAATTTATTGCAGTATGGAATATCTAAAACGTTTTAAAACATGATATAGTTATAATAAAAGTTCTATGTTTATTTAATGGTAATTTATTAACATACATTTTTTTTTCAATTTTTTAGTCTCGAAACTAAACTAGACAACATTATATCTAAAAAAATCCGTTTTTAAAATGTGGTTCTGAGCTTGCACCCACCCTTACTCAGAGCTGTGAAAAGCAGTCTATTCTATTTCTATTTTTTTCTTGGTTTTGATCCCTTCAGGTTCAATCCACCACTCTCTCCCTTCCGGACTATGCTTTCCAGGGCTTCGTCGGCGGAAAATCCGGATAATCGAGCTCGTAGCTCCCAGAAATTCCAAAAAGAAAACAAATAATTCAACAATCGATGCAATGCATAAATTGTCGGCTGTCGAACCAAGATCTGCTACTGGTGTTACGTATAACCTTCACTTTCACTACTGACAGTTCCCATGGCACGCCCATCTATTTCCTGCCATTTGAGAAATACCTCGTGTTCACCATCAAACAGGATACCATCAGCTTATAGGAATCTTCGCTCACAGCGCTTAAATCCAGAAGAAAGATGCCGTTAATTTAGCGTGAATCTTTCTTTGATCCCCGAAGGTAAAAACGTTCGTACGACACCTCTAGCCGCCACTCCGAGAAGAATTTTGTAGTCCTCACGTCCGCACTGTCCGGAGGTCAAACAAAGAGTCTGAAAAGCAGTCATGGTGTCCAAAAAGTTATGACTAAAAATGTATGGATGGTGGAGGGGAGGATAACCATCTTTTATGGCGGACAAGTTGAAAAACTGGCCATCGGAATGTAGCAAATTGGGATGGCGCCACAGTAGCCAGTGGAGGGATTTGGGTATTTCTTTCCTTTTTTATTTTGTATCTATCTGTTCTTTTTCATTTAGTCTCTCACTCTAATAATTCATGCTCATTGGTTAAAAAATCTTCTCTGGCTACTGTAGCGCCACCTTAAGTTGCTCTTTTCGACGGAAACTTTTTAACACATTCAGATGTTACTCCTCCCCTTTACCCTCTATATATAAATGGTAGGGGTGATAGAATGAGTGAAAATATAGTTATAGTACTTCGTATTAAAAATAAACTTCCATCGCTCTTCGTAAGAAAGTAATTGATTTTTGAAGTTAGAATTAAAAATACCTAATTCAGTTATAACTTTTAAACTGTTGCCACTATAATTTAATGTCAAATAGTTTTCAGAATATCCCCAAAAAAGGATAAAAATTGTAAAATTTAAAACCTTAATAACAGTTTTTTTAAATTTTATTATATATATTCAATTAATCTTGACAACGGTTGCAGACTTGCCACCGAAACGTCGATTTTTAGTAATCTTTTTACTTGTTTTAATTTTTTGGGTTTTTTGGTACTTTTAATTTAATTTTTGGCGCGTACCCAAATAATTATCATCCATTAAATAAATCCGCCAAATTACAGAACATATCTTCAGTACCAATGATCATGGCACTCTACATGAAAAATAAAAATTTAATTTAAAAATAAAATTTGTTCAAAATTTGTTTTTAAAAATATTGTATTTCGAATAAAAGCCATCTGAAGAATCCGAAAAACAAAAATATACCGGGTGTCCCATTTAAAAATCAAAAGTTCCAGTCATTTCCGGTAAAAGCGGAGGACGTAGAAGCCTATCATATACACATAAAACTGACTTTTTGTTAGTCTAACAACCTTACTAAGTTTCGTCAGTATCGATAAAAAAATAAAAAAATGCCAGACGGAAAGTCATCTCGTTGTCACCTGGTATAAAACTGCAAGGCGTTATCCAAATTACTCTTGTCAAGTAGATCTTATACGCGCATTTAGTTCTGACGTCACGATGCAGGCAAGGAATCCAAACAATAGATTTTTTTTAATGGGAATTCGTGATAAAAGTTAAAATAACGCTATTTATATGAGTTATTTTGGGCGTTTTAAAGTGTTTGTGACTAGTGTCGTCTATTTGTGACAATGTGACTCTAAATTTTCGTGATTATTTGTGATATTCATTCACCTAACCTAACTATGTGAACAGAAGTACAATTTTTACGAACTTCCATCGATGATATTAATGCTGAAAGGTTGCTCGTAATCCATTTTTATAAAACTAATATAAAATATCTTAAATAGTGCCACTAATGTAACAAAAATGAAAAAAGTATATTTTCCATAGAAACCTTTGTTTGTTTTATGGAGAGGCGATATACCTTTAGAGTCAGCCTTTATGGCAGTGTGAAAAAGCGCATGAGAAAGAAATATGACAAGAGTATAATCTATCGTTTTTGGTCCTGCTGACCACTATGATTATGCAGAGCTAAAGTTTATTGCTTTTTAAGCATGCTATTGTTTGCACAGCTAAGCGGCAAGACTGCCTGTAATGGGTATACTCTTGAGGGTCAAAAAACGTCAACATCGTGTGACGTCACACTAAATGCGCGTATAATGGAAGTACTCGCACAGTACAAAATTAGAAGTGGTAATATTTTTGCTAAAGAGTTCGGCATTTCCAGCTAAACATCTATGTCCGGATTTATGTTTGGTGGGCAGGAATTTACTCCAGTTGGAAAATAAGTAGATTGGCAGTAGACATTTTAAATTTACCATCGTCAACAACCACAACCGAAAGAACCGGTACTTATGAATTTATTCATCGGCAAAGAAGAAACAGACTTACCGTGGAAAAGGTCGGGTTGTCCATAATTATAATTAATAATATGAAGAAGATCATTAAAAAATAGTATAAGATACTGGGGAAGAAATAGAAAAAGAAAATATCGGTTTTTAAGTTTTAGACTTGACTCAATCAGATAAGGGGGTTGGGAATGATGATAAGCATGATTTACCATTATCCACTCTGTCTAAATGTATTACACAATGATTCAGTTGTAATAATAAAAAAATTTCGGACTACTGTTGTCTTTATTTTAATTACTTGCACAACGTTTCGGACAGTCCTATCTCTTTCCGTTTTCAAGTGGTACATTTAAAAACTAACAGAGATAGGATTGTCCAAATGTATGAGTAATTAAAGTAATTTTTTCGTGTTAACCGTATTTATCGGAATGGTTCAAACCGTACTTTAAATGACAATAAATATGAGAGTTAGATAGAGATAGGTATTCAAATGTTTCTAAAATGTTTTAAAACGTATTAACACGAAAAAATGCCTTAAAGTAACGGCAATGGAAATCCGAAATTCTTTATGTATCATTATCAACTTTATTATGTAGTTCATTTTGACAGTGACTAGTTTAAAAAAAGTTGTGTTGTTTTTTTACTGTTTTTACAATTTTTAAATAAAAAACTTGTATTACCTAAAAAGCTGTTTTTATTTAATAAGTTACCAATGTTACCGTAATATTACCGATTTTTAAATTACCGGTAATTTTACATTCATAGGTATACCTTATTTAAATCGATAAGAAAATTATTAAAATAAGATAGAATAATTAAAAACTAAAAAAAATATCTGTCCGATTTTTAAATTACCGGTAATTTTACATTTATAGGTATAACTTATTTAAATCGATAAGAAAATAATTAAAATAAGATAAAATAATTAAAAACTAAAAAAAAATATTTGTATTATAAAGTTTAAGGAGATTTCAAACATCGTTTTTATGTAACCATATTTTAATATTGTTTTTCAGATAAATAATTTTTTTAATTACAAACAAAATGCTTGGAAAAACGATACAAAAAATCGGTTTAAATAAGGAAGCAGTTTTATGTTTATAGAAGAAAAATTCATATTTTTACCTCAGAAATACACCCTTAAAAATATCTGTATTGAATTTTGAAACATCCTCTATAAAAAATCTCATAAATATGGCCCCTTTTTTAGATTTTCTACTATAGCCCATTAATAATAAATAATAATTTTTCATTTCAAATTACTTCAAAGATTACTAAAAACCCATGATTCTCCTAACAACTCTGGAGATACTTTTAAAATATACACTAACAAACTTTTTTTTTTGTTACAGGTCGTTTAGAACAAGCAAACTCACCGATATCTCCGGTCATTGATCGAATTAAATTTGCCATAAAAATTCAAGACATCAGCAATTCCATCAAATCGATTTAACCAAAAGAACAAAGAGATCTTTCGGCAGATAGCAACTTTTAAAATCACAAACTGACCTATTCAGTTTCAAAAAGAATCAATGAATGATTTTGGAAAGTTGATGCATAAAAATTTATTTTCAAAGATGTTGCCATTGGTAAATGCGTAAGGAAATTGTAGTAACCTTAAAAGTACAAGTTTTTCTGTGTTTTTAGAACTAGTTTAAAAAAAACTATCTATTTTATTGTAAGACTAAGCTTTTTCGATGACTATTCCATTAAACATTTTTTAAAAAGGACTGTCGCGAAGTTAAAAAATATGTCTTGTGAATTTCGGTAGTGAATTTTGGAAACGTGAGAACATGTTGGTGTTAAGTGGTGTCACCGTTTTGGTGATAATAAGTGGATATTTGAATGTGAAAGAGGTGACAGGATATAATGTGGACAATGGTAAGTTTTTATTATTAATAGCATGTAATTTTTTGCCCATGAGTTTTTAAGCTTTTTTTTTATTTTTAAAACGGTGTGTTTAATGTCAGACATAATTTTATTACACATATTATTTTTCGAAAACAAACTGTGTTTTTTGAAGCATTATCAATTTTGTTACTACTTATATGGTCCTTTTTTTAGGGGAATCTGTAAATAAATAAATTATGTTACTCTAAATAATTGTTTATACTGCCAGAATGCCCAAAATGTTTTACACGTGTTGTGTAACTTAAAATTATTATTTATTTAAATTATATTTCTAATATTTTTAAGTTAATATAGCTGATTTCCGAGAGCACCTTAAAAAAAGGTTTCTTGTGGTAAGCACCATATTTTTAAATTAGTAAACCATGTCATTAAAAATTTAAAATAAAGGTTTTTTTTTAATTAACTGTATATAACTTTTTAAATAAATTGAATAAATCCTATTTAAAAAAAATGTTTAAAGCAATTTTCTCAAAATAATTATGTATTGTTTTACCCTAAAAGCTGTACTTTTTCTTGGTGGGAGAAACCCGAAAATTTAAAATTTAAATTTGATGAAATAATTAAAAGTAGTTAAAAATAAACTCGTTTAGAAATCTTAAAATACTTTTCGGTAAATGAGGCAATTGTTCAACGATGGTAAAATAAACCATTGAACAGAAGAATAATAGAGAGTTTTAGCCACACCATCAATTTTATCTATGTATCTTCGTTATTATCATCATGATGAGTTTATAAAAAAAAGTTGTTCTGTTATTCCTATGATATTTAACCCTTGTTTATCTAAAAATACATTAAGGTTTCCTTATTAAACAACGCGCCGCAAAATAAATTGCAGGGTGTCCACAAAAAAATGACACCGGGAGCAGTAGCGTAGGTAGGCGTAGGCGGTGTAGGCGGTCGCCTAAGACCTCGCGCCTAGGGCGACTTCGCAGCTAGAAGGCCTTGCAGTTGAAAGTATGGAACATGGGACATAGACATTGTTTTGTCCTAATTATGTGAAGGATAAACCGTACCAAGCGTAATTAAAATATAGAAAAGATGTAGTTTATTGAAGTTTTTTTTGCTCTCGAACTGTAATTTTTCAGGAAAGTGGCCTCGCAGGTACATGTTCGCCTACGTCTGTACTGTATTTTAATGTTAACTTACAACATCGACAAAAGGGGCTTCGCCTATGCCCGTTTTTGCCTATGCTACGCCTCTGACCAGAAGAATACAGATTTCTTATATCTAAGTATTAGGATTTAACTAAACATAACTATATTCAAAAGATGATAAGAAGAGACATATAGGTTGTTAAAAAAATGTAAACTGGTATTTAGGGCTTTTTTACCATTAAAATTTAGATAAGATGTTCGTTTTTATATTATGTTAACCAGAGGGCGCTGTCTACACTACCTTGAACTTTCTAAAACAGTAACTCTGCTTTATCTTCTACCCAAAAAATATACTATGTAAGAATCGTTCTGCGTAACCGTTTTCAAGATTTTTAAATTAAAGATGTTGAATTTAGTCAAAAATATGCGGGGATCAATATAATGGGGCAGTAACGTATGTCCTAAAAGTTTTGGCATACAATATTTATCGGTTTTTTTAATGAAGAAATTTATTTAAACACTAACTAGTTATCATAAATTACAACTTAATACTTAACTAAACTATACTATCAAATTATGTGGAGTGGCCCATTCTGCTCTACCAGACGCAAATTTCTTCGAATGTCTCTCATGAGGTCCTGGACGGAATTCAGTTCAATTTTTCTTAATTTCTCGTAAATTCGCCGTCTTAATTGTTCCTCATCTTGTGCTTCCCAGCCTCCATAATAAACCTTTCTAGACAGTATAGCCCAAAATCCTCTATTGGGCGAGCCTGCGGCAAGTTTGGAGGATTATCGTTTTTGGGAACAAAAGGTATGTGGTGTTGTCGAAGCCAGTTTTGGGTATCTCTTGAGTAATGGCATGATGCTAGGTCTGGTCAAAACATGATATCGTCATTAGCATGATGTTCGCGGACAAACTGAAGCAATTTGGAAAGGCAGTTATCAATATAGCTCTGACTATTCAAAGCTTCACCCCTCACTCTTCCCACAAAAGGTCGGGATACACCCCTGTTAAAAATTGCGCACCAGACAAGGATTTTATCTGCAAATTTCGCTTTATGTTTGTATCTAACATTGTCAGGGTTCCTCTACGTTGTCCTTATAAAATCCATCGTTTCCCTTCATTTCAGAATTACTCAAAGTGAAATACTTTTCGTCATCTAAAATAATAATTTTTTCATTGGCAAAATGTACCCGCCTCAGTTGACGACAACATCTTGGTATACGAAGAAGCTGCGCTTGAGAGTTTTTGGGGCACTTACGTCTCTTTCGATATTTAAGACCATTCCTCCTTAATTCCAACGATATCGTACTCTTAGAAGATCTGTATTGCCTAGCCAGTCTCCTCGTTGACATTCCAATCTGGTTTTTGCTCTTCTCACCAATCTCTTTGACCTCTGTGCGGTAAATGCACGTGGTCTTCCACTTTTGGGAGATTCAGACATGGTATTCCCTGCTCGCACTCCGCTATTGTTCTATAAATGATGGTTCTGCGTGAAATGTTTTCGTTCTGGAATATTCGACAGATTTCAGCTTTGGGTATCCGCCCAACTAACTTGTAGATACTTTTACTTATTTCTAATTTATACGACATCTTAAAGCGAAAAATTCAAAATAAATAAATCTCAACTGACAGTAAATAAAGAAAATAAACTTTTGTTTTCAAAGGCAACTTGATTTTTATTTGTTTTTGTTAAAATTAAAGACAAAACTTTTAGGACATACGTTAGTTACAGCTAATACGTTGCCGTTAAAAGTATTGTTTGGTTGCACTAAATAACTGTAACACAAATATCTCAAAAACGATTACTTAAAGCGATTCCGTGTAGTTTGAACTTAAAGTTGACAGCATATGCCCGTTTTACACAACAAAATTCACACTTTATTTGACATTTTTAATTATAATGAGGACCCCACACTAACATTAAACACATTATGCAATATAATTCCTGTCCTTGTGGATACAAACAAGACAGCACGAAAAGCACTATTGTGCATCTGTTTACAATATATTTGGAGAAGCCCCCAACTCTCCACTTTTCAGTTGAAATTTTATCGACTAAAAATAACGTCATCTGTAAAAACCTTGATGCTAAACCTGTCCAAAATGGAATATTCATCGAAATCTCAAGTTAAATGCTGAATCAAACGTTTTTAACGCCCTTTCTGAATTCGAATGAAGAGCATTTACTTAGAAATAATTAAGGATAAATTAAATATTCTCGATGAGGGCCAAACGATTGTTTTTAGACTCGTGTTGAATTTGGTATTAAGTTGAATTGGGGTATTTTGGTTTCGAATTTTGCATTTTAAATTTGTATTTATAGACAAGTTAAGTCTACGAAAGTTGTTTAAAAGTATGGTGGATTGTTTATTTTGTTTATTTATATATGTCAAGAAAATTCTGTTAATATTTCGGCTTGTGGAAATCTTTCGGATCGTATCGGATTATATATTTTTTGTTATCCTTGAATTATTTTCTTCAAAATAAAAGCGTCATTCTCGAGAATGTCAAAATGACGTTTTTTAAAAAAACTTTGTAGCCCTCCGCTTTCTTTACGTCACTCTCAAATTGTCAAATTAGTGGAATATACACTGTTAAGCATGTAATTAACCCACCCTATTTAATATGACGTCCTCGAAAATTTCTGATGGATATATTTTTATTTTTTACGATCGGCCCTGTATACATATATATATATATATATATATATATATATATATATATATATATATATATATATATATATATATATATATATATATAATATATATATATATATATATATATATACCTTAGAAACGGAATATGTTATGGTAGCAATAATACCTGCTATCACACCTAGGGCATTATAAGCGGACATTATGATAATGCCCGCTTATAATGCCCTAATGCGCTAATATGGAAATTTTATTTCTCTCACAATAAAGATCAAGTTTATACAAAAATAAATTTTCATATTTGTTCTCCTTCCAAAACTTTAGACTTCTTCGGGACGTATCCTTTCGACTTAACTTTTAAAAAAATATGAAACGATGGTATTGCGAAATGTCTATATTTTCATAGACCATCAACGTAGACCTTAGGGTAGAATACTTGGTCCAGAGAGAGTTCGGACTGTATTTTTCCGACTAAAAATAATAAAGTTTGTTAAACATATGTATTAAAATAAAATTAATAACTTACCAGTTTCTGAAAATATGCCATTAAAACGGTTTCGGTTATTTGAAGAATTGCGTTCGCATCTTTCCAAATACCAAATATGTCATACTCCCGATCATACTGTTGCCTTGATTTAACTGGCAAAAGATTTACGGTCGCTTTTATGGCCTTTTCTTTTATATTTTGTGGAATTTCTTCCATTTTGAGCAAATCGTTAAATAAAAAATGCCAACTGACTAACTGATAGAAACATCAAAGTCAAACTTAACACCAGTCATTATCTACTTACGTATACAGGTACAGGTGCAACCTATTTTTTATATTGCGAATAAATAATGTAATTAGTCATTGAAAAACTCTTTTTGGGTAAAACATAAAGCATTGTATGCACCACGGGCTTTACTGGACTATAATGCCCATCAGGTCGAAGTGTAGCCCTGGGGCCAAGAGGCCCCTCGGGCTATTTTCGATATTCAGGGCATTATAGTTCTAGTAACGCCCTTGATACATAAATACCTATAAAAGAATTAAAATACCTAATTGTCAAAGAAAACATTTTTTTCTAAACTTTCAGTCAAGTCTTGTCCCTTTAAAAAAAAGTATAATTTTATATTATGACATATTTTCAGAACATCGTGTATAATTGGTATGAATGTCAGAGGTATGGGCAATTTAGAAAAAAGCTAAAAACACCTAAGGTACGTTGTTTAAGTATAAAAATATTACTCACACTTACTACACACAAAATTTTCCAAAGTCTACTTTTAAATAAATCGATGACAGCAGTTTCTCCTTGGGCACCCTGTACTTATAGGGTTTAGGTTTAACCTAAATTTTGGGAAATACTCTGGATGTGGATTTATCAAATTAAATTATTTAAATAGGAAATATAAAGATAATGCAGAAAAGTATTATTCTTCTTTGGAGATTACAGCTACGGATTGAATAAATCTCTTTTTTCCCATCAATAATAAAATACGTAATGTCTACTGCTAGAAAATAAGCTATTTACTTTACATGAACCTCCATAGAAAATCAATATAGCTTGAGAATCAGAATTTTATGTCTAGCATCATAGTTGTGCCCACCTTTTTCGAGGAAAATCGCCTGAATATCCTTCGGAAAATCTCGTAAATATTTTCCATAACACTAAGAATTTCCTACATAATGCTCTGTCGCGCTATTCCACAGAAAATACTATCGAAGTGTCTGCTAGAGAATTTCAATTCCTGGCATTCTTTAGCAAGGAGAGTCTTAAAGGAACATTTTTATGATTTTTTATGATTTCAAGTGGAGTCTGCATCGAATTTTTATAGAATATTTGTGCTAGTTGTTAGTTTTAAAGTAAATCAAAAAAATTTAAGAGTTCATTTAATATTTTATAAGAATAAAACATTTAAAACCAGATTTAGGTGTGTGGGGTTTTTTGACGTACTGTATATGTATACAGGGTGCCCGAAAAGTAGGCTTTGGAATATTTTAAAAATTTGATGACAATGTAAAGTCAGTGAGGGACGTACAACTAAAATATATTGACGGTTCTATCACTTCCGGTTATTTTAAACAGAACACCCTATATATTATTTATTTTTTTGATTCTGCGTAAAATTCCAAACATAATTTATGTAAAGTGATCTATACCCAAGACCGACCGTTTGTGACTGACAATTTTATGTCAAAAATGACGTTTTCAAGCCATTACGTAACTTAACAAAAGCCTTTAATATGAGAACAATATATAACACTTAATATTTTGCATTGTTATACACAGCAAAATTAATTAAAAAAATTTAAAAAATGATTGGCCATGAATTGAATCAATATTAATTAATTTTTTAAAGGGTATAAATATAAAAAGTCAATTTAACAAGAATACTCAAACATTTAATAACCAAAACAATAACAACCACAGAAAATAGGTTTATTTATAATATCAACTAAACCAATATTTTTAAGTACTGCGCCGGTGATTAATTACAGGATGTGCTCAAATGCGTTCCATTTTGCTCGATGGATTTTTGAACTCTTTGTGTAATCAAACTAGTGACGATATAGATGTAAATATTTGGTATTCTTCTGGTATCTAATTAAAAAAAAAAAAAAAAACTTAAAGCAAATAATTTTAATTCTATTTAAGGTGTACCAAAAATTTACTTCCATATCGCCATTTATTTGATAACAAGACAAAAATGCATCGAACAAAATTGAACGCATTTGAGCACATCTTGTAATTAATCACCAGCGCAAAAAATTATTAATTACTTGAGATAATTGTTTAGTTGCTATTATAAATGATCCTTTTTTCAGTGATTGTTATTGTTTTGGTTATTAAATCTTTTAGTATTCTTGTTAAATTGTTTTTTTATATATATACATTTTAAAAAATAAATAAATATTGATTTAATCCATACCAACTAATTTTATTTTATTTAGTTGTTAGATTCGATGTGTAGAACAATGCAAAACATTTACAAGTGTTATATATTGTTGTAATCGCAACAAAAAAAGGCATCTTTTTGAGAAATTCAAATACAGGGTATCCCATTTACAAAAATGCAAGTTTGTGTTATATCTTTAAAATTAGAAGATTTATATTTATTTTATGCACGCCACTGCGTAATGCTACGTAAAAAGTTATAAAACTTTTGTATTTAAAGGTTTATTTCTATCTCCATAAGTGTCCGAGTAATAAGACATAATTAAAATCGACGAATTTTGAGAATCACCCTGTATCTTAAAATTTAATCAAGTTAGCGTTGATCTAATTGCGCCATTAAATTTAACACTAAAAAAATAACGGGAAACGTATTTTGTTTTTTTTTTGTATTTCTTACCGTTTAGCTTGTACCCTGTAATACCATCCAAAAAAACCACCCTGTACATTGCTTATTCACCCTGTATTGTATTCATACTACACTATGCAGTTCTACAAGACTTTACAATGTCTTATGCTTATTTATCCTTTAATATTTAAACCATACTATACATTATACATATCTTCGACATTGACATGCTTCATATTCGATTCAAAAACCGCAAATCCTTCAGAGACCGTCTCTTAAAATTCAGAATACGTCTCGATTCGATCCGCTTAAAACGGTCGCGTGTCTGCAGGAAAAAATCCCATAAAACCGATAAATATAAGACAGGCGAGCAGAAAAGACCGTTCTTGTTCTTTCTTTCTTTTGTGCCACCTGCTGGGGTGGCGTGCAAGACGATTTTTAATACGCGTTTTATTATTTTGACCGATTTTATGGGATTGTAAAAATTAATTATTGTTTATGTACACTGTCTAATGTTTCGCATAAAATGGTTACTTAGCAAACGCGGTAAAGGATTTTGTTTTTTTTTCTAGCTTTTTCCACATTAGTTTTAAAAATGGTTTTTTCTTTATTATATACAGGGTGTCCAGTAACTCTACCGACAAACTTCAAAAGGTGATTGTACAATGAAACATTAAAGCAAAACTTTATATAAACATATGTCCTTAACCCAAGCAGCAAGGTGACGTCTTATTGACGTCTCTTTTGGTCATTTCTGGTCACATTTGGTCAGCAAAGACGTCATAAGATGACGACAAAATGACGTTAAATTTACCTCCCTAAGTCACAGACAAAAGACGTCCCGTTAATGAAGTCATAATGACGTCTTTAGGATGACGAAAAATTGACGCATGGACTTTTTTTAAAAAGCTTGCAATTTCCTTGCAAATGCAAGGTCGCATCTCTCGGGACACTGTCCAACCTGGAGATGCAGATTTTAACACTAGCCGAAAGTATATCTTTCAAAGCTAATTGAGATCACCTACCGCAGACCGGTCTCAAACTATTTTGGCCTGGTAGGGTGTAGGCGATAAAAAGCGAAGATGTTAAATAAACGTAGTAGTTTATGGTCCATTACGCCATCTATCGGTAGAGTTTTTTCCTATTTCAATTTTGTAAAATTATTAGTCTTATTTTTCTGTCATATGATATTTCGGTTGGGTTTTAACACGAATCATATAATGTCACAAAATTTTTCTGGCGGGTTTTTTAAATATGACCTCATTAGGTTTTTATGAGCTAGTATGACGAAAAAATGACGTCGAAAAGACGTCACTTTTACGACGACAAAAACACGTCAATTAAATGACGTTACAATGACGTCATAATTTTGGTCTGATGACGTCCCATGACCAAAAATGCCTTAAAAATGACGTCATAATGACGTCAGCTTGCTGCTTGGGAAGGTGTTAGCTTTTGAACTTTGTTTGTATGTGTCCCAAATCCCATCCCCTTTGGAGCATTGTTCTCATATGTAGGGCATGGCGTCCCCCACAACCCTTACCACTCTTGATTCCATTCAGAGAAGAGTTGTTTGCCTCATTAATGATCCTTTACTTACCGAATGGCTTCCGTCTCTCACCTATCGTCGGGCTGTGAGGGATTTATCGCTTTTATAGGTACTTCTGCTCTGAATATAAATTGTCTAGTATAATTAAAATAACTTACGGTTTCTAACAGAGAAACAACTCGTGATGCCGCACATATGCATCCTTATACAGTCCAACTGAACAGGCCCTGAATTCTCACTTTATTGGTTCTTTTATCCTTAGAGTGTCTAGAATGTAAAACCTGTTGCTGGCGGAGGTCATTCCTTCCCCCTCCTAAGCTTCAAGTATTTAGGTTCCTTGTCAACATACTCCCTCTCTCCGCCCTTAAGACACCCACTAAAGTATGAAGTGTTAAAAAATTTAATAATTATTGTTTTTCTATAATAACTAACAGATTCAAATATTTTTTACAAAATTAAGGAGTCTGCCATTTATTGGCACCAACATTGTTTCTTCTTCACATCAACGACCTTCTCTCGTCCACAACTAATTCTATTCATAGTTTCGCCGACGATAGTATCCTTCACTCCAGTTTTCAGGTTCCTAAACCCATCACTAAACCTGACTTGGAAAACAAACGCAGAGCGATGCAGATATCTCTTTCGCAGGATCTTAATTTAATATTGGATTGGGGCGCCAAAAATCTCGTTCATTTTAATGCATCCAAAACACAATCATGTTCCTTATCGCGAAAAGAGTCATCAAATACTCATCCTCTACTTATGAGCGGCCAAGTTTTACAGAGCAAAGACACTTTCAATCTTGTGGTCGTCACATTTGAAAGTAACCTTAACTGGCATAAACACATTGTATCTATAGCCACGGCAGCTTCAAAAAAGCTTAGATTTCTCTTCCGAGCCAAAAGTATTTTTCCGCTTTTAATTTATACACATTACATGTATCCCAAATCCGACCTCCCTTGGAATATTGTTCTCATATCTGGGGCATGGCGTCCCCCACAACCCTAAGCATTCTTGATTCTATTCAAAGAACAGCTATTCGTCTCACTAATAATCCTTCACTTACAAAAAGGCTTCCCTCTCTTGCCCATCGTCAGGCTGTGGGGGATTTATCGCTTTTATAGGTACTTCAGTGGCTTCTGCTCTGAAGAATTGTCCAGTATAGTTCCTCCACTCACGGTTCCCAACAGAGAAACTCGTGGTTCCCCGCGTATGCATCCCTATACGGTTCAACTGGACAGCCCCTGAACTTTTCACTTTGTTCGTTCTTTTATCCCTAGAGTTTCTAGATTGTGAAACCTACTGCCAGCGGAGGTCTTTCCTTCCCCACCAAATCTTCAAGTTTTTAAGTCCTGTGTTAACAAACTTCCTCTTACCTTGCTTAAGACACCCACGGTACGTTAGTATTTAGGCTTTTAGCCTTCGTGGTTTGTCCAAAGACAAAAAAAATAATAATAAAAAAATTTCACCTGTGTCGTCCATAAGGGGTTAAAGGTGAATATTTTTTATATCTCTATTTTTAACTATTTTTGGATTATAGATGCCTAAACAGTCAAATTTTAAATATATATCGAATAACAGGTAAAATGGTCAATGGCTTTAGACTTCAGAGTATCAGTTGAAGATAGACATATACGAGTAGTACACTTATTAAAAAAACACTTAAAATTTACCACAAAATCCAAAAGTGCGATAAAAAATGGGTGTTCCATTTAAACTTCAACATTTAGACTGTAAGTCTTTTGTTTTTCATGCAATTGTTTTTATTACAATTTTTAAATTCTCCAAGCTAAAATAAGCTATCCTAAATGTTTTAACACATTCGGGGAAAGTAAAAAAATATGCAATTTTTTTTTCTAAATTAAAATACCCTGTACATTCATCAAAATCTCCAGCAAAATCCTGCTCAAAATATATTGAATAGTTTAATCGATAAAATATATAGGTCTTATGATATAATATAATAAACGAGTTTTTCACGGATAGTTATGGTTAAAAATTATTATTGGAGAAAAAGTTAAGTAAAAAGCCACTTTTTAGAAATTTTCTAATAAATCTATATATCCCATAGCAAACGACTGAGTGTACTGTTATCTATATGTTTTTCAACCTAAATTCCCAAAAAAGCTGCTTAGTTTAATTTGTCGAAAAGTGGTTCTTTTTAAAAGCCAAATATTATTTTATTCCCGGACGAGGCCCGGCGATCGACGTCACAAAAGAAAGAAAATACGCGTGGGGAAGAAAATAGTGGAAGAAAACGGCAATAAAAAGAATGAGAATGTCTGTGCATGTTATAGGGAAATACTTTGGGGAAAAAGTTTAGCGTGTGACATTTGATGACGATTGGTTAAATACAGTATTTTCGTTTAAATAAAGTTTGTATGTAATATGTCCTTTTTCGTAAAGTACGCCAAAAATGTTTTTATGTTTTACCCATCTATTATTGATCTGTAATACCTTAGAAACGGAATATGTTATGGTAGCAATAATACCTGCTATCACACCTAGGGCATTATAAGCGGGCATTATGATAATGCCCGCTTATAATGCCCTAATGCACATAATATGGAAATTTTATTGCTTATCCAATTTTATTTCTCTCACAATAAAGATCAAGTTTATACAAAAAATAATTTTTCTTTAAACAATACTAAAAATTAAACTTTATTTCCAAAATAAAAATTACAATTTTGAAATGTCCCGGAAAATGTAGCTGATCCCACTATAGAATAGTCGGTGTTTTTGTGATGGTAGCAGCGGTGGTAGCACTAACGCTATTTTGGATAGAGGAACAGTCCATTAAAGAATTTTCAATAGTCGATATAAATAAATTTTAATATTTGTTCTCCTTCCAAAACTTTAGACTTCTTCAGGACGTATCCTTTCGACTTAACTTTTAAAAAGATATGAGACGATGGTATTGCGAAATGTCTATATTTTCATAGACCATCAACGTAGACCTTAGGGTGGAATACTTGGTCCAGAGAGAGTTCGGACTGTATTTTTCCGACTAAAAATAATAAGGTTTGTTAAACATATGTATTAAAATAAAATCAATAACTTACCAGTTTCTGAAAATATGCCATTAAAACGGTTTCGGTTATTTCAAGAATTGCGTTCGCATCTTTCCAAATACCAAATATGCCATACTCCCGATCATACTGTTGCCTTGATTTAACTGGCAAAAGATTTTCGGTCGCTTTTATGGCCTTTTCTCTTATATTTTGTGGAATTTCTTCCATTTTGAGCAAATCGTTAAATAAAAAATGCCAACTGACTAACTGATAGAAACATCAAAGTCAAACTTAACACCAGTTATTATCTACTTACGTATACTGGTACAGGTGCAACTTATTTTTTATATTGCGAATAAATAATGTAATTAGTCATTGAAAAACTCTTTTTGGGTAAAACATAAAACATTGTATGCACCACGGGCTTTACTGGACTATAATGCCCATCAGATCGAAATGTATCCCTCGGGCCAGAGGCCCTCGGGCTATTTCGACCTTCAGGGCATTATAGTCCTAGTAACGCCCTTGATACATAAATAGCTATTAAAACCCAGGGGTTCCTTTGACAACTCTACCCCGAATATTTATTTCGCCATATATGAAAGGGGTTCTTTAACCCAGTCTGTCAATGTCTTTCAAGTTTACCAGAATGTTATACATCCTATTTTTAAACATTGTGCCAAAAATCGTAAGTAAGGTTACAGTCACGAAACCTGCCTAGTCTGATACACAACACATGTGTATGAGCAGTAGGTATGAGCCTTATGGTTTCATGACTGTAACACATACCATTTTGGCAAAATATTTAAAAAATGCATGTAAATTTATAAGTTGGTCGGAAATTTAGTGGTTAGCTCAACACCAGACGGACAAAGTGCAAAATGTATCGACGCTGAAGGCCACCAAAGGATCAGGGCCCCGGAACACGCTTTGCCGTGTCCTGCGCAACCGTAGACATGCAGACCCCACTCAGTTGGTAGGTTCAGTAGTGCCCCCTGGGTCGGGACGAGGTCTTAAGTTGTCGCTCATAGAAGCATAGTTCGGAACCCACGTTAAGCTGTAGGTCCCGTCTGGCTGACATCACCACTATAAGCCGAGCGGCTTCAGTGCAAGGGTTATCCCGGCCCTATTCTAATGTAATCTAATCTAAAAACAATGTGGAAAACACCACACTCGAATTATTTGACATTTACAGGCTAGGTGAAAGCGCCGCTTCCATATATGGCGGTATGAATATTCGTGTTAGGCTTGTCAAAAGGAACCCCCAAAAAGGTTTTAAAATTGTTCTTATCGTGAAGTTTATTTTATTACTGCACTGAAAAAAATGATATCCTTAAACAAAAGCCTTGGATTTAATTTGAGAGAATTGTGACTTTCATATGTGTTAAAGAAATAGGATCTCAAACAGAAAAAAATATGTTTTCAGCTTTGCGTACTAAATTCAAAAGAAGGCGCTTTTGTAATAAAAATAACCTTATGTTATTTAGTGACCCCAATGGGTTTACATTAAAGAACGATGTATTCCGTTAAAAACATCGAGCACTTTCAAACTGAGAGATTCTTTCTTTAGGACAAGATAGTAAATACCACAGACTGACATAAAATTTAATTCAATTAAGATAATTATATTAAATAAACAACTAGTTGTCTTTTTGATAGTTAGAGAGAATTCCTGCTTATCATGTCATTCACTGAGAACTCTCTTCTCCATCGATGATGCGTTTTGCCGAACCTCATAGGACTTATCAAACTGGCTGTCCCGGGTCCAAGTTGAATAATACGAATAACAAGTGTATCTTATAAAAAAACTTTCGTTGTTCGACGGTAGGATATAATCGTACCGTTGATACCGTACTAAAAAGCATAATTCAGTGAATACTTATATTAAAGAAATAGGACATAAAGGTTAAAGATTTTGGTATAGGTTCTTAAAATAAGAACCTATTATTTTAAAGAAAATTCATTAATATTTTGATAGAAACATTTAATATTTCTTTTGTTTAAAATCTTAAAATTTATATTTAAGATATTAAAGAGCTTAAATCATAAATCTTTAGGTTCTTATTTCTTGATTCTGATATTCTTAAAATAATACTAAGGATATTTTAATTTAAAGAATTTCTTTTACATTAAAGACATTAATTAAAGTATTAGTTTAAGAACCACTATTATTTTAAAGTAAGAAATAAATCTTGGTTAAAAAGCACAACCATTCAAAAAGAATGCATATTTTTAAAACCTTGTATTTGCTTAAAACAAGACATTTTTTTCTGTGTGTGGCACACTAAAAGAAATAATGACGAAATCAAAGGTAACTTGACCGTTTCAGTTGATGTCGCGTTTACATTTAAATTCCATAAATTGATATTTAAGTTTATTGTAGTAGGCGTTGAAACAAAACACTATTTCGAAGTGTAAAAAAATTATATGATAATTAATAGCTTTGTTCGCGGGTTCGATTCTGAACCGGTTCTATTCGCATGCGCAGTGAAAAAGCAGCGTTCGCGGTTAGTAAAATCCTGAATTTTTAGTAACAGTTCTGTGTTCGCGGGTTACAATAGAATCAGTTCGTTACCGGTTCGTAACCTGATTAGCAGTCCTGGGATTTTTGTTGGAACTAAAAGTTCAGTTCGGAATTTCATGCGCATTGTCGACATGGTCAGCTGTTTTCTGTTTTTGTGGTACAGAAATAAACCGTTGTATTACAGTTTATTTGTTTTTGCCACTTTTTATGCGGAGTTAATATACCTGTTGAATATTTTTTTATATTTTTGTGATTCTGAGCGTATATAAACAAAGGATTTTTAATTGTATTCCGTATGAATGTATGTATGCAATAAAATAAATAGAGATTTAATTAAAAAATATAGACAATATTACAAGATGTTAACATTTCTTGTTGTTTGAATCTTATCTTTAGTTAAATACACATAGGTAAGTACCTATGTTAAAAACGAGAGGAGGCAGGGAATCCCTCGTCTTCCGCCGAGAGACCTTGAGTGGCATTCGACAGTATAACAATTTAACTTTTTGTTTAAATTTATTTTTTTTGTATAGTATCAATTATTAAAAATATCAATAGGTGTGCAGTAACCCATTAGGAGCACAGTCCATTGCCCTAGATTTTAACCTAATAATAAAAATTTTAATGCAAGCTAGAAATGCAAAATAGCAAGGTAATGCAGAGGGATGTTCCGAGCTACCCGACCGTTAAAAACGTGATTTAAGGGCTGTTTTCAACACGGCATGGGGTCAAACGGTACAGACCTGTTGAAAGGGTTGCGAGAGGTCAATGAAAACATGTCAGTAAAGTTTAATTATTACATTTTAGGTTATTAAAATTGAGATTACCATAAACTGTTCGATCATCCTATACTTTGATTTTATGGAAACAAGGTTTTTCGCAAAATCGGAAGAATTTAAAGATTTTTATACTACAGTCCTGATAAAAATAGGTAATATCTTGACAAATAGCAAGACATAAGCACTCACTCTAAAAACCAGAATAAGTTATACAATTTTTTTTTAAGTGATAATTAATATCAATAGCCTACCAATTAATTAGATTGACTTGTCAATAAAGAATACTTTTAACAAGAAAAGTTCGTAAATTCGGTCCAACTTAGTAAATCACCAATCAAAATAATGGTTTCAACATGCAACAAAATCGCCAGTAACTTTTCCCAAAATCTTTTAATTAAAAAACTTACCCCCATCCCCTAAAACTCGCCAATCATTTATCATGTTCGATTTTCAATTAGACCCTCTTTGCAAATTTACTTTTCGACGAAAAGTTTTCTCTTTATCTGGAAAACTAATTACTCTCTATCGGCTTTCGTGGAAAAAGTTTATAAAAAATCGCTTTTACCGTTGACACTAGCGAAAAAATCAGGCCTTATTCTTGTATTATTCCAGCAAACAAAAGTCCGGGGTGATTTATCAATGTTAGGAGACGTTATCAATGTAGTAACGTACTTCGGCGCAGCTATTTTTAAAATAACAGGGTTTCGGGGGATGTAAGAGGTGTTTTTGGAAATAAATTATTTTAAATTGTTTTTTCTTGGTTAGTAAGAAAAAGCTTTGTTTTAAAATGAACAAAATTAAGAGACATTAAGGCAAAAGTATGAAGTTAGTAAAGAAAATAAAATAAATTAGATAAGTGTTCTAAATTAATTTGTAATAATATTTTAATTGATTCGTCTAAATTTTATATACAAAGTGTAAAAAAATGTTGTTATAAGAAAATTTAAAGGGCTGATTCTATATGAAAAAATGTAAAGAAAAGTTTTTATAAACATGGGTCCGCAAGATTTTTGTTCTTAAGATACAGGATGTTACACTTTTTAACTAACTTAAAAAAAATCAGGCCCTATTCTTATTATTTTAGCAAACAAAGTCCAGGGTGATTTATCAATGTTAGGAGACGTTATCAATGTAGTAACGTACTTCGGCGCAGCTATTTTTTAAAATAACAGGGTTTCGGGGGATGTAAGAGGTGTTTTTGGAAATAAATTATTTTAAATTGTTTTTCTTGGTTAGTAAGAAAAAGTTTTGTTTTAAAATGAACAAAATTAAAAGGCATTAAAGAAAAAGTATAAAATTAGTAAAGAAAATAAAAGAAATTAGATAAGTGCTTATAAATTAATTTGTAATAATATTTTAGTTGATTCGTCTATTAATTTTATATACAAAGTGTAACAGAATGTTGGTATAAGAAAATTTTAGGGCTGATTCTACATGAAAAAATGTAAAGGAAAGTTTATATTAAAATGGGTTCGCAAGTTTTTTGATTGGACTCTTTGTTTGACCTCCGGACAGTGCGGATGTGCGTAAAGGACTACAAAGTTCTTTCCGGAGTGGCGGCTAGAGGTGTCGTACGAACGTTTTTTACCTTCGGGGATCAAGGAAAGATTCACGCTGAATTGGCGGCATCTTTCTTCTGGATCTAAGCGCTGTGAGCGAAGATTCCTATAAGCTGATGGTATCCTGTTTGGTGGTGAACACGAGGTATTTCTCAAATGGCGGGAAATAGATGGGCTTGCCATGGGAACTGTCAGTAGTGAAAGTGAAGGTTATACGTAACACCAGTAGCAGATCTTGGTTTAACAGCCGACAATTTATGCATTGCATCGATAGTTAAATTATTTGTTTTCTTTTTGGAATTTCTGGGAGCTACGAGCTCGATTATCCAGATTTTCCACCGACGAAGCCCTGGAAAGCATAGTCCGGAAGGGGAGAGTGGTGGATTGGACCTGAAGGGACCAAAACCAAGAAAAAAAAATAGAAATAGAAATAGACGTTTTTTGATCTTAAGATACAGGATGTTACACTTTTTAACTAACTTAAAAAAAATCAGGCCCTATTCTTATTATTTTAGCAAACAAAGTCCAGGGTGATTTATCAATGTTAGGAGACGTTATCAATGTAGTAACGTACTTCGGCGCAGCTATTTTTTAAAATAACAGGGTTTCTGGGGATGTAAGAGGTGTTTTTGGAAATAAATTATTTTAAATTGTTTTTTCTTGGTTAGTAAGAAAAAGCTTTGTTTTAAAATGAACAAAATTAAGAGGCATTAAAGAAAAAGTATAAAATTAGTAAAGAAAATAAAATAAATTAGATAAGTGGTTATAAATTAATTTGTAATAATATTTTAATTGATTCGTCTAAATTTTATATACAAAGTGTAAAAAAATGTTGTTATAAGAAAATTTAAGGGCTGATTCTATATGAAAAAATGTAAAGAAAAGTTTTTATAAACATGGGTCCGCAAGATTTTTGTTCTTAAGATACAGGATGTTACACTTTTTAACTAACTTAAAAAAATCAGGTCCTATTCTTATTATTTTAGCAAACAAAGTCTGAGGTGATTTATCAATGTTAGGAGACGTTATCAATGTAGTAACGTACTTCGGCGCAGCTATTTTTTAAAATAACAGGGTTTCGGGGGATGTAAGAGGTGTTTTTGGAAATAAATTATTTTAAATTGTTTTTCTTGGTTAGTAAGAAAAAGCTTTGTTTTAAAATGAACAAAATTAAGAGGCATTAAGGAAAAAGTATAAAATTAGTAAAGAAAATAAAATAAATTAGATAAGTGCTTATAAATTAATTTGTAATAATATTTTAGTTGATTCGTCTATTAATTTTATATACAAAGTGTAACAGAATGTTGTTATAAGAAAATTTTAGGGCTGATTCTACATGAAAAAATGTAAAGAAAAGTTTATATTAAAATGGGTCCGCAAGTTTTTAATTGGACTCTTTGTTTGACCTCCGGACAGTGCGGATGTGCGTAGAGGACTACAAAGTTCTTTCCGGAGTGGCGGCTGGAGGTGTCGTACGAACGTTTTTTACCTTCGGGGATCAAGGAAAGATTCACGCTGAATTGGCGGCAACTTTCTTCTGGATCTAAGCGCTGTGAGCGAAGATTCCTATAAGCTGATGGTATCCTGTTTGGTGGTGAACACGAGGTATTTCTCAAATGGCGGAAAATAGAAGGGCGTGCCATGGGAACTGTCAGTAGTGAAAGTGAAGGTTATACGTAACACCAGTAGCAGATCTTGGTTTGACAGTCGACAATTTATGCATTGCATCGATAGTTGAATTATTTGTTTTCTTTTAGGAATTTCTGGGAGCTACGAGCTCGATTATACAGATTTTCCACCGACGAAGCCCTGGAAAGCATAGTCCGGAAGGGGAGAGTGGTGGATTGGACCTGAAGGGACCAAAACCAAGAAAAAAAAATAGAAATAGAAATAGAAGTTTTTTGATCTTAAGATACAGGATGTTACACTTTTTAACTAACTTAAAAAAATCAGGCTCTATTCTTATTATTTAAGCAAACAAAGTCCAGGGTGATTTATCAATGTTAGGAGACGTTATTAATGTGGTAACGTACTTCGGCGCAGATATTTTTTAAAATAAAGGATTTCGGGGGATGTAAGAGGTATTTTGGAAATAAATTATTTTAAATTATTTTTCTTAGTTAGTAAGAACAAGCTTTGTTTTAATATGAATATAATTAAAAGGTGATTATTAAGCGATTTTAGGAAAAAAGTAAATGAAATTAGTAAAAAAATAAAACAAATCAGAAAGGTGCTTATAATTTAATTTGTAATATTATTCGAATAGATGCGTCTAGTAGTTTTATATACAGGGTGTTACATAATGTTATTATGAAAATTTAAGGGCAGATTCTGTTTTAGAATTTTTTTTTTAATCTTTGGACAAACCACGAAGGCTTAAAGCCTAAATACTAATGTACCGTGAGTGTCTTAAGCGAGGTAAGAGGGAGTTTGTTGACACGGGACTTAAATACTTGAAGATTTGGGGGGAAGGAAAGACCTCCGCGGGCAGCAGGTTCCACAATCTAAAAACTCTAGGGATAAAAGAACGAACAAAGTGAGAAGTTCGGGGCCTGTTCAGTTGGACAGTATAGGGAAGCCATCGCGCGGAACCACGAGTTTCTCTGTTGGGAACCGTGAGTGGAGGAACTATACTGGACAATTCTTCAGAAATATAAAGAAAAGTTCATATAAACATATGATCCGCAAGTTTTTCGTTCTTATGATACAGGGTGTTAAAACTTTTCAAAAAACTTAAAAATTTGACAACTTGAGATATTTTAGTAATATTAAGTATATAAAGACATTTAATTAAAGTATACAAAAAAAACCGTTTTTTTTTAAATTTTTAACACCACGTAGTAATAACGAAGACTATTAAGACATATGTTTATATGAAGTTTTATTCTTATTTTTGTTGTAGACTCATTTGGTTAGGTTTGTCGGTTGAGTTACTGGACACCCCGTATGTATGTAGGTAATTTGATTAAAATTGATGAAAGCTTTGATGTCTATTGGTGCCTTAACGGTGAGGTTTATCGACTTTAATAAAGAGTACCTAATTTTTTAAGTTTTTGATTGTCCATATAATGGCGCCTTCAGCTTTGCGATATCTGTCAAAAAAAAGTTATAATATAAATAAATTTTAAGTTTTAGGTAAAGTGCCCTCTGGCGGAATTTAAAAAAAAATATACTTTTGTCTCAAAATTTTAGAATCTGGAAAGCTCGATTTGTGTTCCAAATATTAACTGGATTGGTTAAAAAATAAATATGGCAAAAAAAAACAAAATAAAAATTGAACTTCGACGGCTTGTAACTCGAAAACGAATGACATTTAAAAAAAAATTACATGAAGTTCTACCCTTATTTTGTCAAGTAGAATCACCCTCTTAAGTTTCGTGATCACCCTGTATAACGAAAAAATCAAAATCTTATTACTGACTGAAACTACAAAATTAGCCCGAGAAAGTAATACTTATATTTATTTTGTAGGATAAATAAAAGTTAAGGGTGCGTACATATGTGTAAGTGTAAATTTTTAACTTGCCACCATAAATTAAATTGTTTATTGTGTCTAAATAAAAATCAATTTTAACAATGACTCCCACTTGACCACAAAATTCGCGAATTCCAACATCCCCCATTACTCGACTTTTACGACAGTCGCCATAATAACTTAAAAGTGCTTCGAAAGCATTCGTACAATTCCAAACATGTAATCTGTAAATCAATGCACAGTCCATTTAGTCGGATTATTGAATGTAAATAACGACTGTAACAAATTAAACATTTTTAATCTCCTTTAGTTGCAAAGTCCCTCTCGTAAATAATACCTTCTAATGGACAATTTTGTATTTTTGCACCACTTTAAAATCGTAATGGTTCATGTAGTTAAGCTCTATAAGCGTTAAAGAGAAAAATAGTTCTTTCTCTTTCTCTCTCTCTATTTTTTTCTTGGTTTTGGTTCCTTCAGGTCCAGTCCACCACTCTCCCCTTTCGGACTATGCTTTCCAGGGCTTCGTCGGCGGAAAATCTGGATAATCGAGCTCGTAGCTCCCAGAAATTCCAAAAAGGAAACAAATAATTCAACAATCGATGCAATGCATAAATTGTCGGCTGTCAAACCAAGATCTGCTACTGGTGTTACGTATAACCTTCACTTTCACTACTGACAGTTCCCATGGCACGCTCATCTATTTCCCGCCATTTGAGAAATACCTCGTGTTCACCACCAAATAGGATACCATCAGCTTATAGGAATCTTCGCTCACAGCGCTTAGATCCAGAAGAAAGATGCCGTCAATTTAGCGTGAATCTTTCCTTGATCCCCGTAGGTAAAAAACGTTCGTACGACACCTCTAGTCGTCATCCCGGCAACTTTGTAGTCCTCTACGTACGTCCGCACTGTCCGGAGGTCAAACAAAGAGTTAGAAAAATAGTTAAGACAAATAAAGTAAATATATATGAATAAAGTTTTTCTATCATAAAAGATCAAACGAAGTAGAGAGGTTCCAATACTACAGAAACGGGCTGGGATTAAATGTAAAATTTAGTTCTTAAAGATGTCTTAAGATGGCGCAGTTGTTCATGCGGCTCTTGCAAATAATACCCACATCCGTCCCGGGTCCGCATTAAACTGGCCTTTGTTCTCTAACCCAGAACCCGGGTTCGACCTTAGCCGTGGTAACATTTTTAGGTATATATAAAAAATATAGATTAAACATCTTACCCGTCGCTTATGGTTCTATGATACTCAGAAATAAATCCTCGTGAGTTGTTGCAAAAATTTAAAGCCGCGTCCACACTAGTAAAAATTTACGTTGTGTGCGTCATGCGGCACAAATTTGTATGTGCGTTTAAAATTTTTGCAAGTGTGGACGAGTTCGCCGCATAGAAAAACACGCAAAAATTTTCGGGACATTCAACGCACGCGATCCGTCGGTTGTCGGTTTTTTCAACATCAAAGAGATTTGCGCCGCAATATTGTTTTAGTTTGGACGTATTTACGTTAACGCAATGATTTTGACAAATGTTATTATGACTTGCTGTTTAGAAATTATAGAAGTTAACTGATATCCATCTTTCTAATTTGTTCTAAACCCACCATTCTGTGACTATGTCTGATGCAATGTTAATGATAAAAAGAAAATGCGCTACTTTTATCGTCGTGCAAAATCTTATCAAAAAAAAAAAAAAAAAAAAATGGAGGAGAAAAATAGAAAAAAGACGATATTGGATTAAACATTTGTATCAAAATAAAAAACAATTTGATGGCGTAAAGTTATTATATCAACTATCCTTGGATGAAAGTACTGGGCATTTCAAATTTTTTTGCGTATGTCTACAAATGACTTTAAGATTTTAATAAATAAGATTGGACCAAAAATTATCAAAAAGGACACCAAGCTTAGAGAAGCCATATCCGTGAAGGAAAGGTTAGCTGTCACATTACGTTTTATGGCTACTGGAGATTCATATACAAGCCTTCAATATCTTTTTAAAATATACAAACAAAGCATATCATTGATAGTTCCAGAAGTATGCAGTGCTTTAATTGACGTTCTAAAAGATTATGTAAAGGTAATGTGGTAGTAAAACTGGATTTTTATTTTTTTAAAATTTATTATCTTTCAAAAACAACATCTGTAAGGCGAAAACTTTAATAAAAACTGAATTTTCATTCGAAATAATACGTATAACACATTTTGCGATTTCTTCCCAAGCATTATTCTTTTTGTTTCTATGAAAATGCCACTTATCGCTTGGATCCCATAAAAGTCTTTGTTTTTGATATTCTTGTATCAGAAGAAGAACATCCTCTTTATTTAAATTTATCTTTTACAAAATATAAAATACTTGGCGAAAAAATATAAACAAATCCAGAATAACAAAATAGTATGCAACGCATACGATCACACACGTTTTGAGCACGAACGCATGACACACAACGTAAAATTGAACGTGGGTAGAACGTGAAATTTGCGCCGCTAATATTTGCGCCGAATTCTAGATTCAACATACAACACATTTATTTACTAATGTGGACGCGGCTTAAAAAACATAACTTAAAACACAAATATTTCGTAGGTTATGACTGATATTTGCTAAATAATTAAGGAATTGATTTATCCTAATTGGGCCGGGTGAAATTTGAAAACCATATTTTAGGATTATTATTGTTTACACCAGGAAAAGAGTACACATGACATCATTTAGACCATAAACCAAAAATTTGGTCCTTCATATAAACAAAGCTACCAAAATTGCTTGTTTTTAGCAAGCTTGCATATCCGATTTTTAAAAGTAAAGAGACTCTCGTTCGATAAAAGTTAGCAGTGTGTCTTTTTTCGATAATATATACTTTCTTAGACTTTCTTAGACTTTCAGTGTCTTTTATTTTTAACTTAAATACGACGTTTCAAATGGTGTCCATTTCCAAACGTCTTTTTTTTTTTGTTTTTGCAAGTTAAGTTTAAAAGCAAATCCATTATCTGTGGCCCATGATAGCCATGTAAATTAAAAGTTCTTATCAAAATTAATATATTATATCTATAAGAAGTTTAGGTATGGGTCTTTATGTTTTTTTGAAAATAGTGTAAAAAAATAAGTAGCAAGTCACATTAAACGGTCATCAGAGTTGGTGTATTTCTTGTAATTTTGATGATAATTTTCTACTAAAAAAACTCTTAAGCTACCGACGCACCAAAACGAATTATTGCTGCTTAGAAGCCTATTCACTGTGTTTTTCTAAAGACTTAAGAGAATCTTGGTGTGTCAAGTGCATGACAGATTTTTTAGTAAAAAAATTAGAAAAATCACTCAAAATCATAAAATTTCAAGAAGTATATCAAGTTTGATGACCGTTTTATGTGACTTAATATTTATTTTTTTACACTTCTTTTGAAACAATATAAAGACCAATAACTTCTCATAAATATAATAAATGAATTTTGATAAGAACTTTTAATTTTTGTGACTATTACTTTATTTTTATATTTACTTTACTTACAGAAAGGCTTCCCTTTCTTGCCCATCGTCGGGCTGTGGGGGATTTATCGCTTTTTATAGGTACTTCCATGGCTTCTGCTCTGAAGAATTGTGCAGTATAATTTCTTCACTCACGGTTCCCAACAGAGAAACTCGTGGTTCCGCGCGTATGCATCTCTATACGGTCCAACTGGACAGGCCCCGAACTTCCCACTTTGTTCGTTCTTTTATCCCTAGAGTTTCTAGATTGTGGAACCTGCTGCCCGCGGAGGTCTTTCCTTCCCCCTCAAATCTTCAAATATTTAAGTCCCTTGTCAACAAACTCCCTCTTACCTCGCTTAAGACACCCACGGTACGTTAGTATTTATGCTTTTAGCCTTCGTGGTTTGTCCAAAGATAAAAAAATAAAAATAAAACCCGACACACACGGTACCCTGGTACTTGGGCATAAGCCTTCGTGGGCTGTTAAAAAGATAAAACATCATTTGTATTTATAAAAACTTTATTATTACGTATAATATAATATATTATATTTTTTAATTATTAATCTGAGCATTTAATACAGTTAAAATCAATAACATATTATACATAAAAATATACAGCTTATCTTTTAGTGTTGCCTAACAGTACCATGTAGTTAGTTATTCGTCGACAGACTTTTTCAGTAAAAAAATTAGAAAAATCACTCAAAATACCAAAATTTCAAGAAGTATACCAAGTTTGATGACCGTTTTATGTGACTTAATATTTATTTTTTTACACTTCTTTTAAAACAAGATCAATAACTTCTCATAGATATAATAAATGAAGTTTGATAAGAACTTTTAATTTTGTGACTGTGATGGACGAAAAAATCTTTACCCACCTTCTTTCCCAAAAATATCTAGCTTTTTTCTATAACTAGAGACATCTGGAATCTGCGTAAAAAAATAATAAAATATAAATATCAATTGGCTACAGTTTTTTAAATATAGATAAATTTGACTAAATTTACGAAAAAATACAAAAAAGGATTTGCCTTTTATACTTATATCTATTCTAACCAAAAAATCAACTTATTTATTCTAGATTTTTTTATAAAAGTGTTTTCGTTTAAGCCAATAGCATTTGGTATACAGGGTGTTCATTTGAAAACTTTCCACTCAAGGTATCTTCGAAACAGAGACAGATTTAAGAAAATCGCCGAAACACGTCAAGATATTTATTGAGGGGGAACGTTTTTACAAAAATTGGACGGCGCCCCTTTAACCCCTTAACCACCAGGGCCACCAACCCAAAATTCTTAAATGAGAAGGCAGGTCGAGTGATACATCATTTTAAAGCTCCTGACGAGTACTTTATAACCCTAGAATATGAAGTCAATATCTTCACCTATTACAAAATGGCGGTACTTTAAAAATTACCTAAATACCTGATTTGGATGGTCATATATCCGAAACTAATAAAGTTAGATGTACTTAATGTGGTATTTTCTAAAAGCTCATTTAAAGATCTTTTTAATGGTAAAATAATATAGAGGGTTCTTAAATAAAAAAATATGTACTTTTTCTTCTACCCTGTATATTACTACCAATATCACCATTAAAAAGACCTTAAAAGAGCTTTAAGAAAACACCACATTAGGTACATCTAACTTTATTAGTTTCGGAAATATGACCATCCAAATCAGGTATTAGGTAATTTTAAAGTAACGCCATTTGTAGTAGGTGAAGATATTGACTTCATATTCTAGGGTTATAAAGTACTTGTCAGGTGCTTTAAATGAGGTATCACTCGACCCGCCTTCTTATTTAAGAATTTTGGGGTGGTGGCCCTGGTGGTTAAGGAGTTGAAGGGGAGCAGTCCAATTTTTTGTAAAAGCGTTCCCCCTCAATAAATACCTTCACGTGTTTCGGCGATTTCTCAAATCTGTCTCGTTTCGAAGATAACTTGAGTGGAAAGTTTTTAAATGAACACCCTGTATATTGGTTGTGGGTCTCATGTCTTATTGTTGAGATGAAACAAAAAATGGATTTTCCAGATAAGCGCCTAAATAAAGTTGTAAGAGATATTTTATTTTTAAATTATATTTAATATTTTTCGATACGACTCTGCGTACAGGAAAATCTTTTGTATTAATTTTCTTTACTAAAGTTAAAAAACTCGAAAGACAAGGCGACCTGGTAAAGGAAAGTTCATTATTGAAAACAAATCGGATTTAGAAGTTTGTAGATTTTTACGGATTCTTTCTTTGAGTAATTACAGAGGGATCTTTTTGTGTTTGTTAAGGTTAATTTATATTTCGACATTTCTTTATTTTTAAATTTGATTTATTCTTCCACAGGGTGCCCTTTAAGAAAAGACTAAAATAAATTTAACTGACAAGGAAAACAAATTTTAATTAATTAGTTGGTTTGATACTTTATGAAATTTAGTTATAAAGGAGAAAAAATTTGAATGTACACTTTTAATTAGTGATTCAAATTAGGAAACACATTTTGTAATACGGTCAATCAGCTGATTGATGAAGAAAAGCACTAATTTTATTGGAGAAAATATATTCTTGTCGAGCGATCAATTTAAAACATATGTTTTCTTCGGCAAAAACAAATTAAAACTTACGTTAAGAATACCTTTCTTTGGCCAAAAACATATTACTTTAGGGTTGTCTTGGTGAGAGAATATCATAATTAAATACTTCCTTCAAATAAAACTACTTAGTTTTTATTTAAAACAAGGGATTGTTATAAAAATTTAATTAATTACAATTATTATTGTTAGAGTACAAAACAAAGCTTTTAATAGTATAATATTTTTATGATGTTATGTTAGACCTTTCGGACGCCTTTTAGAGCCAACCTTGTTGAGGCGTCTAGGATCCTATTAATGGAAATCTCCCTGGTACAGCAGATGTTAATAAAAACAAGGGTTTTTGGTGCTCTGCATCCGGCATTTCCAGTGTATTCTTCAGTACTTTCTTTTTAAAGATTTTAGTTCTTGATAGTCCTGGCACAATAGTAGCTTTAATGTGGATATTTTCAGCACGGTGATCCAACTACCCCATAAAAAATAGAAAAAATGTTTTTAATATTTCGAAAAATAGTTATTCTTCATAAAAATTGTTGCTTTATCCGAAATGCTAAAAGCTATAACAAAAAAATTTGTAGGATTTTCATGGTGGTTCATAACTGCAAAATCAAGACAATAAAAATTTTGAGACTACCTAATTAAATAGCAAGAAAAAATTCTCTTGATTATAATTTTCAGTAAAAATTAAGGTTAACTAACTAAAAATAAATCCAAAAATATGTTTTACAGTTTATTAAAATATATTTTTTTAGAACAAAAGCTTTAAAAAAATCGTCTGACTTACTATTTAAATCCAAATCCGGTAGTATAACGCGCCTGAGGGGTGACGCGTTTTTCTCCATTTTTACAAGCAGGATCGCACTAATCTAACTTTGTTGGTTTCTTCGGAACCCACACCTCCTTTCTGTCAAGTTTATTATCATTTAATTTTGTGTTTGTTATTTTCCAGCACTTAGACCGTGGTGGTGCCGACGTTTTCCTCAAAATTCTCCTCGGCCTGCAACCATCTTACTTTTTGGCTATCTAGTCAATCTTTCTTAATCTCCTTAGTACAATTTTTTTTTAACTTCTTATATTCTTGCAGTGTGGAAGGAAGCGTTTCTTGTTTCCTGGTTCGCCAAAGCGCACCTCCCTGGGCAACGTTTTTTTGCAAAAATGAATAAGAAAAATACCTTTGACACCTAATTATGGTAACCAAAAATATAATATTTTGGTTTAATAATACAAAACCTATATTTTCTTAAGTGAAAGAAATAAATATAAATTGTTTTGACTGTAAAATAAATATGTTTTTTAGTTTTCTTTTAAAAAGCCATTCTTTTTAACAAAATTATTATTAAATCAACAAGAATTTTATTCCAAAGTAAAATTATGTTTGGGGTAGAGAATAAAAATTTTAGTTTGTCTTGGCTAAAGAAATTTAGGTTTTCCTGTAAAAAGGTTTTCTTAAATATCTCTTATCATAATATTCTTAATTTTAGACAAATTGTGTTTTATTTTAAAAATATATACTTGTTTGAAGAATACATAGTAAGAATAATATTATTGAATATGAAAATAATGTAATTTTTTGGGCATTTTTTTCTCAAGAAAATTTGTTTTAAGTTAAAAATAAATTTTTAAGAAAATCCATATTCTATTTTGCAAGAATTTTATTTTTGTGTGATTCAATAACAAAAAAGTTAGCAATAGTGCCGACTTAAGTTTGATCACCCTGTATTTATGACAACAATTAAATAAAAACAGTTTTTTTAACGGTCATAAAAATATAGTTATTTTTTACAATTATTTATAAAACTTCAAAAATAGCTATTTACTTCGCTTTGATCACACAAAAACTCCCGAAAGTGAAATATAAGAAACATTTTCCAGATCCATTCCTGTTACGAAACTTTTCCCAAAAGAAATTAATACAAAGAGATTTTTCTTTTGTGAAAAAATTGGACAGAGAAATAAGTTATACCTGTTATAAAAGTTAGGAAAACTTAGTTTATTAATCTTGGAGATCCTTATTTACTTTGCCTTTAGTCAAAAAAGATACTTAAGAAACAAATGAAAAATATTGAGGAAATTATTTAAAAAAAAGGTTTTTCAGAAAAAGTATGGTAATTGATGTAAAGTTTTCTTTCTTCGGATATGTATACGATTATAAAATGTTTAAATTATCAGATTCGTTTTCGTGCTTTAAGATAAAAAAAAACTTAATATTATATAAAATAAAAACATACTTTTAAAGGACTTGAATTAAAACTGTGTAAAACTATCAAACTAAAAAGTAAAATTATTTTTAAAACAATAATGAACGAAAAATACTATTATTATTGTAAAAAAGCGCCAAGCACTCGATAGACGAAAAATATGGCACAAAGAGATGCTCCAACTTTTTTAACGTTTTTTCATGGTCTGCAAAGTAGGACTTCGTGGCAGCGATGATTTTCTTATTCGACCCAAATTTCTGTCCCGCGAGTGACTTTTTCAAGTTTGAAAACAAATAGAAGTCGCACGGGGCCAAATCAGGAGAACACGGTGGATTGGGCAGGACTTCATAGCCCAATTTGGCCGTGGCGATAGCTGAGGTGTAAGCCAGTGCGTTGTCATGGTGAAAAAGCACTTTTTCTTTGGCAAATGGGAATGTTTTTCTACAATTTGGCGTAGAATCGGCCCAATAATTTGATATAGTAGAGCCCTGTGACTGTTATGCCCTTATGCATCTATGTAGATAACACCTTGTGGATCCCAGAAAACGGTGGTCATCACGTTTCCGACCGATTGAACAGTCTTTGCTCTCTTCGGAGTACGTTCGCCGGTCGAAGTCTGTTCCTTGGTTGCCGGTGTGTACCAGTGAATCTATGTTTCGTCGATGGTCACGAAATGACGCAAAAGCTCTTTTGGGTTAAGCTGTCAGAGCCAAGAACTGCTCTTGCTTGCGCTTGTTTTCCAAAGTGGGCAAACGCAGCACCCATTAGGCTGACAGCATTCTCATATTTAAAATTTCATGTAGATTATGCCCCACGCGGTCTTTTGAGGTGCTTACTGTCTCAGCAATCTCGCACACATTCAATCGACGGTCTGCCAATATGAGATTATGAATTTTTGTTACTTTATCCTTTGTGGTAGCTCCGTTTTTGGAGCTCCTGGACGTGGATGTGCGACCACGTTGAAACTCGTTATAACAATTTTTGGCAGCCGCCATATCAAAGGAGGCAAGTGACCGTACACCGCATCCAAGCGTTCTTTAAATACAAAAATCGAATCACCGACCGATATTGCTCTTTTTACATTTTGTTAAAATCCGCTGACACGTCCATTTTCACACGCGGTTGAAACAGAAATATGAGTTTGACTCGACTGAAATTTTGACAGCAGCCGTCTACGAGGATATTCTAGACGATAGTAAATTATTCTTTTGATAGTTGCGCCATCCGGCGGTAAGGCTAAGTACTTATGGACCGCTCCCGTGTGTCCAATAAGTCTTAGATTATAAACTATAGGGCGCAAAATTTATAAAAACAATTGTATATAGAAGGAACAGTTTAAAAATGTAAATTCGGTGCTCTTTGATAAGAAAAAAATCACAAAAAAGTTTAAAGCAAATAAATCGGCATGCTTGTCTTCGCAGCCGCCTTTGCTTTATTTCTTTTATGATATTCCGGTTGATGCAGCTGGTCATCGCACTATGGGATAGAAATTAATTTTTTTGGTCAAAATTCTGAAACTTACCAATCTAACTTAAAATGAGGTGCTTTTTGCTGGAAAAATATTATAAATTATTACAAATGTTTTTTGGAAGCCTAAAACTTATTATATGTTATTATAAATTTACACCCCCTTAACATTATTATTTTTTATTGTACAAAATAAACAAAAATGTTAGCTTGTTTGGTTAATTCGGTAGTATTCTAATCAGTAATCCGATGATTATTATCTCATATGATATACAGGGTACGACAATAGGTATGATTTTTTTAAATGGAATACCCTGAATATTATATCACCAACAAAAAATCTTTTAAAATGCTTTAAAAAAATACTACATTTGATGTGTCTATCTTAATTAGTTTTGGAAATATGACCATCCAAATCTAAAAAATAATTTTAAATTATTCTTAGAAGTGTAATAGAGACACATCTTTCCAACTTTTTTTATTTTTTAACGTATAAAAATATAAAAAACATTGTTTTGTTGGGTAGATTCTGTAGAATCCATATCTTTCATCAGAATGCTTTTATCTTTTAGGATATACAGTGTAGGACAAAACATATTAAATTTTGAAATGGAAGGTTTTCCATTTTAAAATTTAATATGTTTTGTAAATTATAAAAATATCTTGTATCTGTCCTTACACTCAAAAGTAGCAAAAAGTAGGAAGGCAATTGTAAGTACAAAAACTGATAAAGAAAAAGGTAAAAAATTCTTTAAGAAGAAGTAGCGAGACTGCATCGGAAACACAACAATAGCTCTTATTATTTAAACTCTTACTTTTTTTAGTAAACAAGGCTAATAATAAACTAATTAGATTAAATGCTGTATATTTATGTTTACTTAAAATACATTTTCAAGTTTCTTATTACCCCAATAGAAGTCGTCATATCCTTTTATAATTTTGCGTACATGTATTTTGGAGTATCTACTTTGAAATACACAGCATGAGCCATTAAAATTTCAAAGTTGCTTTTTGGCCAAAATAATGGATTTCTATCCCAAAGTGTATCGGCGCGTCGCTGTAAAGGATAGCGGCGCCTTTGTATAAAATAGTCCGATTGCAGGCGGCCTTTTTTACGTTTTTTTTTGTATTATTTTCAAAGGGTACCGAATTTGCCCTTTTAAAATGTTCTTACTATACGTATGTTTTGAAGAAACACGTTTCTGAATTTCGTTGCAATCCCCTGTAATATACTTTTACAAGTAATAATGGAAAATTTTTCGGTTGCTCCAACTCTATGAAAATAAGAATATTTAAGACCGTTCGTTCACATGTGCTAGTAGGTATATTTTCAGTAAATGAAAACTAAAATACCAGAAAGCAATTTTAAGCCAGACACTATTTCAAGTTGTTTCTTAGTTTTCCAACTGCACATTTGCAGTTTCTTTCAATTTACTGTGAAAACTAATTTCAAACAGCAAATTGCCCAAGATCTTCTGAGAAAATGAAACTTTTAGAAAAAAACTGTACGCGGTATGTGTTAAGAGAAATAAAATTATTATAATGTATACTACATTGCTTTATTTAGTAATGTTTACTGATCTTATTCAACTTCTTTTATTTACCCTTTTTAACACGCTTTTATTAACTTGGGTTGTAACTATCTATCTATCAATCTATCAATCTGGCTGGCTATGTAACGGAATCTTTGAGCCTAATTTTAACCAACTTCCAGCTATTCGATTTCTTTGAAACTTTGCACACGTATTAAGGAAACATGACAATGCAATAATCTGCGAACAGTATCCCGTTATCTTTTTTTGGATCGCCAGGAAAAAAATTTCCATTATATTATAAAAACAACACCTAGGATGCCATCTGTTGGCAACATTTCAAACTTTGCTATTAAATGAAGAAGAAATTTTTTAGTTTTTACACAATTTGGTTAGTTGCACCCTTGGTGTTCAATTTTTATGAACAATAAAAATATAGGGTTAGTTGCACCATTGGTGTTCAATTTTTATGAACAATAACAGTTAATAAATGCCGTTAACACGCTTTTTATTAACTTGGGTTGTACTATCTGGCTATGTAACGGAATCTTTGAGCCTAATTTTAACCAACTTCCAGCTATTCGATTTCTTTGAAACTTTGCACACGTATTAAGGAAACATGACAATGCAATAATCTGCAAACAGTATCCCGTTATCTTTTTTGGATCGCCAGGAAAAAAATTTCATTATTTATTATAAAAACAACACCTAGGTTGCCATCTGTTGGCAACATTTCGAACTTTGCTATTAAATGAAGAAGAAATTTTTTAGTGGGTTGCAATATATTGGCAACAGTCCAAACATTGCCTGGATTGCCATCTGTTGGCAAAATTTCAAACTTTGCTACTTAATGAAGAAGAAATTTTTAGTGAGTTGCAATCTGTTGGAAAAATTTTAAAATTTGCCACTCTTGTTCATTAAAAAATTTTTCGCCATTTTGTCAAGAGTAGCAGAAACTAAAAAATGAAAAATAATTAATAGTTTAAAAAAACTAAAAAACACGCTTTTATATGCAACCGAACTAAAAATTAGAAAATAATTTTTCATTAAAAAAAATATTGTCATTTCATAGTAAAAAGCGTGGGGTGATAAATATATTAAATGTTATAATTATTATATTTGCAAATATCTATGATGGAAAAGTTATGAAAAAATAGTAAAATGCACCCTACGCTTTTTACTATGAAATGACAATATTTTTTTAATGAAAAATTATTTTCTAATTTTTAGTTCGGTTGCATATAAAAGCGTGTTTTTAGTTTTTTAAACTATTAATTATTTAA